>PVKM010006838.1:8313-43226 GCA_004027735.1 Carollia perspicillata
CCCCCCGCCTCCTCCCATCCTATAGCTAATTTGTTTGTCCCATGTCTCTGGTTCTGTTTTTCTTGCTAGTTTATTTTGTTCATTAAATTCCTCCTATGAATGAAACCATATGGTATGTGTCTTCCTCAGACTGGTTCAGTTCACTCAGCTTAATAATCTCTAGTTCCATCCATGCTGTCACAAAAGGTAGGACTTTTTTCTTTCTTTCTGCTGCAGAGTATTCCACTGTGTAAATGCAACACAGTTTTTTAATCCCCTGATTAAATCTACTGATGGGCACTGAGGTTGTTTCCAAAGCTTAACTATTGTAAATAGCATTGTAATGAACATAGGGGTCCATAAGTTCTTTTGAATTAGTGTTTAAGGATTTAAATAAGAAGGTGTGTTATACCAATATAAATGTGTCATTATTTTTAAATTATTTTTACATCTAACCATATGCTTGAGAAACCCATGATTAGATCATTTATCTGAGACTGAGAAACTACTGTTTACGAGAAGGCATTTTAAAAAATTAATCCTCAGCTTAGTTGTATATTTATACTCTATATACTAAGTGACCTTGAAGCAAGACTTATCTGTAAATAAGTCATTTCATCTTCAATTAACACTGTAAGCACTTGTCTAAAATACAAACTTCCAACCTTCATTTTGGTATTAACACATCAATATACCATCCTGAAAAATCAGGGAAGATAGGAAGTTTGAGTTGTTTGCTAAAGCAATGTGTCACCAGTCACTAGACATTAATGTAACAGGTTGAAAATAAAATTCCTTGTGCAGAATCTATTGAAACATATTAGCATTGACCTCTTTATGATCTCAGCATGTCACTGCTAAAGGCACTAACTTTGATTTTTGTCGATGAATGTTTCTTCCTGCATATCTATACTTACCCTGTTCCCGTAAATTCATTTTAAACATGTATTTGAATTCATCCCTATTTTTCTTTGCAACATTATATATCTATCATATATTCCCATTCGAAAATCCCGAACGAATCAAAAGCCATTTTGTCTTAACAAAGCTGGGCTTTACTGTAAGCCAGGAAACAGTTTGTGTATCGCATTTAAAGTAGAACCACGTGGTTAAGTTTGAAGAAGAGACAGTTCAAGCAGTCTATTTTCAAAGAGGCATATAACTTCTTGATGTCTTTTTTATTCAGAATTTACCTCATTTTCACATTATCAGGACTAACTTTAAATGAAAATAATTAAATATTTAAAATATTTAAAAGAAAAAATCCTCAGAAAAGTAAATAGATACAAATATAGTTCAACTCTGAATTATATGTGTATATTTTAACTCTTAAAAATATAACACACACACAAATACAGTTCAGCATGAACACTCATGAAAAGAACATTACCAGCTTCCTAGAAGCTCACCTTCTTATTATGTCCCCTACTTCCTCCCCAAATATAACTATTATTTTGACTCAAACATTATATATTAGTTTTATAAATCTTGAATTTCATATATAATGTATATTCATATATAATAATAGTAGAATTACCTTAGACATAGTTCCTTTCACTCCACCTTATGACTGTAAGATTCATGCATGTATCTGAGGGTAGCTGCTGTTCATTGCTTTTCATTGCTGCACAGTGTTTTATTGCATGAGTAGGCTACACTTAATTCAGCTGTTTCAGTATCATCGACGGGCATGTGGGTTGTCTCCAACTTTGCCTATTACACATAATGCTGTTACAAATGCTCCTGATACCTCCTCTCTCAGTTTTCAGGTATATGCATTCCTGTTGGGTATATACTCAGAAGCAGAATTGCTGAATTGGAGTATACCTGTGCTCAATATTAGAAAACTGTTTCCAAAATGATTGTGCTCATTTATATTCTCATCAGTAGTGTATGAAAGAGTTCACTATATTTACCAATGTTTCATGTTGTCAGGCTTTTTAAGTTTGAGCCCTAAATTTGCATTTCTCTACCACCAATTGAAGTTGAACCTTCATATACCTATTGGCCATTTGGATCCATTTTGTAGAATATCAGCTCCATTTTATTGTCCATTTCAATGTATATATTTATATATATTGAAAGCTATTACCAAAATCTTCCCCCATCTGTGTGACTTCCTTTTCATTCTCTATTGAAGTCTTTATTAACAGAAGTTCTTAGTTTTATAGTAACCAAATTTTCAGTCTTCTCGTATTTGGTTAATGATTTTTATATATTGTTTAAAAAGGCATTTCTTATTCTAAAGTTATGAAAATATTCACTAATATTTTACCTTTTATATTTAAAACAACATAGACCATTTTTTTTTTTGGTGTGGATGGTATTGGGATCAAGTTTAATTTTTTATTTTCCCTTTTAGGTTGTCCAGCTGAAACAGCAACTTTTATTAAAACAATCAAATACATTACCTGAAATCAAGTTGTGACATATTTGCACTCGTGCTTCTGAACTCTATTCCACTCCCTTGGGCACCAACAGCGCAACAAGCATGAGCTGTAGATTTGTATAGGAATTTTGACATCAGAAAGCGTAAGCCCTCCTACTTCTTTCTTCCAGACCATCTCAGCTATATTACCAATTCTTGTCCCTGTTCATTTACACATAAATTTTGAAATCAGCATTGTAATTTCTAACAAAAATGACTAAAATTTTTTTATTCAGACTGCTTTGAGGATATAGATCTTTTTTTCCTTCCGTAACATTTCACTTTCTACGTTGCAGCTTTATCAGTTCCAGGCATTTAACACTGTTGGCACTGTTGTGAACGGGATCCTTCTCTTGAACTTCATTTTATTGTTAGTATATTTCATTTATAGTATATGTTGTTGGTAAACTTTATTTTATTTTAGCATATGAAATGATTTTTTAATACTGACTAGATAGCCATAATTTTATCTAAATAATGTACTTATTAATTATAATTGTTTCTATGTGTAAATTGTGGAATTTTTAAAAATCATGATATCAGCAAATAATAACAGTTTGCTTTGTTCCTTTCCAATTATATACCTTTTATTTCTTTTGCTTGTCTTGTTTTACTAACATATCTGATAGTATCTGAATGATAACAATAGGCCTCACTGTAGCTTCTCCAGTGTAAGGGAGAATGTTATCAAGATTTCATCATGAAGTATGTTTGCTGTAAGACTTTTCTCTGGCTGTCTTCATCAAATGCACTCCTATGTGTAGATGTAGATGTCAGACACTACCAAACGTGCTCTGCGCCTATTGAGACAATTCTATGATTTTTCCTCTTTGGTCTCTTAATGTAGGAACTTACATTAAATGATTTTCTGGTCTTAAATCACACTTACACTCCTGAAAAGTATGCCATCTAGTCTATGCATGGTATTCTTCACTTATATATACTTATCTAACTCCCAATTTCTCTCCTGAATAACAAATTGTATTTTTTCTCTTAGTCTAGCCAAGCACAGGTGTGATTTTTATTAATATTTTCAAACAATTGATATTGTTTTCACTTTGTTGACACTTTCTCTCTTCTTTTATTTATGCTGTCCTTAACATTATTTTCTTTGAGATGACAACAGATAATTGATTTTCTCTTTTTCTTTACTTGTAAGAAATCCATTTATCTAAATTTCCCTCTGTATCAATCTAGTTCCTAATGCTTATTATGGTTTGCCCTTATTAAAAAGTATATTTTCATTTCCAAACACCAGGGATTTTTATATATCTGGTATCAGTTATTCTACTTTAATTCTTTAGTGAATCAAAACCAATAGTGCATCAGTTTAATTTTTTAAATTTTGTTCAAACTCATGTGATAGCCCAAAATACGGTCACATTTTGTAAATGCCTCTGTGCACTTTAAATGAAGACATATTCTAAACTGCAGGCAATGTTCTAGCGATGTCCTTCCAAACTGTTAACCACACCATTTAAATCTATTGTACTCTCACCAAGCTATCTCTATCGTCCTCTTCAATGAGTTACTTTTAGAGGCTTTATATATTTTTAAGCTATGTTATTGAGTGTCTTCAAATCCAACACTGTTATTTCCTTAGAGTAAATTGAAATTCTAATCACTAAAATATTCCTATTTTTAGTAGTGCTATGCCTTAAAGACAAAATTTTCATATATTAATATTGCCATGACAATGTTTGGGTTGATATATATTTTTTCTTCATAGGGATGTTTATTTTGAGGACAGCATTTGTATTATATTTTTTCCTTTTTACTGTCGACCTTTCTATATTTTCAATACAGGTGTGTATCATAACAACATATAATTAGATCTTTTTTTCCTAGTTATGTCTTTGACTTTCAATTTGAATACTTAACATGATCCACAATTCTTTTATTCTGATACGTGAATTTAGTACACCAACTTACTTGCTTCCTACTTGCCCCCTCTCTCTTCTGTTCTATCCCCTTTCATACTGCATTTTTTTTGATTGATTACATTTTTATGATATGGTTTTCCCTGTATTATATTGATAGTTATCCATTTTTTTCATTATTCTTTTAGTGGTTATCCTAGAGATTCAAACATAGATTCTTGACCTGGAAAAGTCTAATAGGAATGATAACCTTTACCTTTTTCTGGATAGTAAAAAGGCCCCAGAATGCTTAAATGTCATTTGACTTTTTTCTTATTTGCTACTATTGTATATTTTAATGCTATATATGTGTTAAGCCTGCAGGGCATTCGTTTCCACGATTGGTATTCATGTTCAAAATCCCCACGATCACCCTCACGTTCAGAGGTTCCCCAGAAAGATGCACAGGATTTAGCATGTAGCTGTCCTCACAGTGAACGTTTACTGCACCTGTGTGGTAAGTGTGTGCAGCTGGACTGTAAAGAATATGAAGCAAGTATGAAGGAATGCATGTGCACGCATCCTGCTGCTCTCTCCCCCCATGAGACATCACGCAGAGGGTGGTCTTCTCCCAACAACGAAATTGCAATGAAATGTGTATGTCGTTTGTGCTCAGGGAAACTCCCTAGAGACTTAGTGTGCCAAGTCTGTTTTTTGTGTGGTTTGGGGGGTTTTGTGTGTTTGTTTGTTTATTAGTGGCTGGTCATATAGGTATCTTCTGCTCAACATGTGCCATAACTCTAGCCTCCCGCAAGGAAATCAGATGTTCAGCATAAACCACATTACTTTGTAAATAGTCTAGGAATAGTGAGCCAGCTTATAATTTATGGGAAGTTTTACATCAGGGTAGGGAACTGTTTGCCAGCCAAGATCCCAGAGGCTGACCTGTAAGCAGACCTCTGAAGAGTGCAGCCTCAAGCCTGCTATGGTAACTCTCTGCAGAGTACTCCTTTAAATACACCCATATATTCGGGGTGTTATGGCTTCTCATTCTTAGCCTGGCCCCTGCATTTCTTAGTTTGTATAAGTGATCTTTTTCTTTCTGCCTAAAGAAGAGACCTACTCTCAGTGTATGTATGCTAATGACAATTTCTCTTCATTGGAAAAATATGACTACATTTCACATTGAGATTTCTAGATTTAGAGTTATTTTCACTTAGAACTTTGATGATAGCACGTCAATGTCTACTAGTTTTTATTTCATTCTGTTGATAGCTGGCTAACTGCTGGTCTTAGCAATGCTCCCTTACATTTCTAAGTGATATTCCTTTGGCTGCTTTTAAGATTTTTTTCTTTGTCTTTGGTTTTCACTGGCTTTATTATGAAGTGCTAGGAAATGTTTTGTCCATATGTATTTTATTTAGAGTACATTTGTGATCTGATGTCTTTCATCCATTGTCAAAGTTTCTTAAACTTTATTTCTTCACCTATTGGTTCTGCCCCTTCTCTGTGCCCTCTATGTTGAGATTCCTATTAGAAATGTTAAATTTCTCATCATTCTTGCATATTTTCCATCCTTTTTATTCTCCAAATATTTTGTTTTGACCTATATTCCAATTTAAAAATCTTCTCTTCCACTTCATCTAATCTGCTATTCAACTCATCCATCGATTCTTAATTTCAGTTATTTTACTTTTTTAGTTTCCGGAATTCCCATTTGTTGCTTTTTTATGTCTCTGTTGAAACTATGAATCTTGTCTTTCCTTTTCCTAAAAATTATGGCACTATTTTTTTAAAGTTTATGTGTGATATTTCCACTATCTGAAAGCTCTGTGAAACCGTTCCCTTGGTTTTCTATCATGTTTTCCTGTCCTCTCATATGCCTGAGTTTTGTGTCTGCTTGTTGCTTGAGGGCCACATGTTGTTGTATATGGAAAGTTAAAGAGGCCATTTGAAGTCTCAGATAATGTTAGCTTTTTCCAGAGGATATTTTCTTTTGATTTTTGAAGTTTGCTAGGAATATTAGGAAGCCCGTCTCCCCTTGATATAATCAGGAATTGAGAATACCAACGCTTGGCTTCTACACCCGAGATAGTTTTCTTCTGCGGTAAACTTATTCCAGCATATAGGCCTGTGGAGTCCAAATCCCTGCCTTGGCAAGTGCTAACTTCCCAGTTCTGTTCCCCTAACCATGCGACTTTGTCAAAATTGCTGCAAGGTGTCTTAGCCTCACGGTTGCCTCTTCCAGAATCTGGAAATACAAAAGAGAAGGTATCCCTAAGCCAAGCTTACCATTCTGGTTTGCATCTTCCTGTTGAACTGTGACCCCATAATTATTTATTCACAAGCTTGCTCTCTAATGGCTTCAAGAAAATGTGTATGCGTGTTTTTTAAATTCTCTAATTCTTCTCAGTTATAGGTTAGTCTAATATATCTAGTCCTCATGGATGTCTGTTGGAAAGTGTGTGTATGTAATGTGTGTCGGGGCGGGGCGGTAAAAAGTTTCAGTTTCTTTCAGATTAAGTTAGAATTGAGAGGTTGTACCAATGAGTGTTAACTGTCAAGATTCTGCATTAATAATTTAATCAGCCCTGGCCAGTGTGACTCAGTGGGTTGGGTCCCAGCATGCAAACCAAAAGGTGGGTTGCTCAGTTCCCAGTCAAGACACATGCTTGGATTGTGGGCCAGGTCCCCAGTTGGGGGCGTGGGAGAGGCAACGGATTGATGTATCTCTCTCACATGATGTTTCTCTCCCTCTTTCTCCCACCCTTCCCCTCTAAAAATAAATAAATAAAATCTTTTAAAAATAATTGCATCATTTTGAGAGCAGAATGGCCTCACAAACTGCAGGACTGAAATTATAAACATTTTACGTGCAAGCAGATTTATGTTGCAAATAAATATGCAATTATAAAATAGGCCAGTGAATACATATCCTTCTCGGAAATCAGTTATGACACAAGCAATAGCGATAGCAGGAGAAGAGACCAGCCAACCAATACCAGCCATATTAAAGAAAGGCAAGGAGACTACATTAAGAACCAAGAACTGAACACATATACACATATATGATAAACCAGTGCAAATAGGCTGAGTAATGAAGAACTTACAAGATTCAAACTCTCAGAACAGCAGTGATTATGTTCATGGCAGGGAGTAGGATGGGGTGAGAGGGAGACCACAAAGTCGGAGAGGGGAAACTGAGGTAAGAGATAGATAGAGGTAGAATCATCTACCTCAGTTTCCCCTCTACCTCAGATGATTCTACTGAGGTGGAATCATACCTGTGCTAGATCTCATGTAGGGAGGCCCAATAAAAATTCCTAAGAGTAGGTAAGGCTCCTAAAAATTTCCCTCAAGGAAAAGCAACTATTTGTACTCATATTTTATATTTTAATTTACTTTGTCTTAAACATTTTCCACTGAAAAGTTTTAAAAAGCAAACCTTAAGTATTTAGATTAATTATGCTACAATGCATTAATTGAAATATTACAGCTGTGGTGATATAAAATTATCACCCAAGAAGTACCTTGAAAGGATTCTAAGACTCCAATTCTAAAGCTCTTACCAAGAGTAAAATTACAGAAGAATACTATGATGCAAACTCTAAATCATATGAGCTTAAGAAGAATACAAGGATGTACCAGTGAAATGCATAACGGGCCAGTACGTACTGAACGTGAGAGTCAGGCGAGAGAGAGATGGAGAGTAGAGGCCGAAGAGGGTGGTAAGACACAATCCCCCTGCCACAGAGAAGTGACTGGAGGAAAAGACACTTGAGCAAACAAACATAACGCAATGTTTAGGCAGTCTCATAGCAGCATGCATGGGAGAAGCTGAGCTTCAAAAGAATAAGGGGGTGTGGAATGACAAGATAAACAGCTAAAGAAGATGAGATGTTTGAGCTGAGTTTGAGGACATCCCAGGCCAAAAAGTCACCCAGAGCAGAAGAGGAATACCTTGATCTCTAGTGTAACGTAAATAGATTTATGGTTGAATCATAGATAAGACAGTAAATGATCGTCACCGTAGACCTCCCCAAGACCTAAAAATAACTACAACAGGAAATGTGGAACTTCTCGTTTCATTGTTTTCAAGAGTGAAAATTTAAAATGTGAATTCATCAATTACTTATTAATTTAGAAAATTATAAAAGCAGATACCAAGTATTAAATGCCTAGGTTGTAAAGAATTGTAAGACTCAAAACCACAGTAAAGGCATACTTTTTTTTTCTAGAAACAAATCAATTGAAAACAAGAAAGGAAAATTAGAGAAGAAAACGCTACCATCCTAAAGTATAGAAACTGTGTTAGAGTCCTACTATTAACTTTAAAGAACACGGTAAAATTTGAACCAAACTTCATTTACACGAAAAAGGTCCTGGGAAACTAGCAACAGCTCTCTTCTCAGAGTGGGTGGTGAAATGATAAAAGTAGTAAATTTGGGGGGGGGGGCATAAAAAGTATTGTGTAAGCAATTACAGCAAAAATTTTAGTTTAAAACAACAAACTGTATTGCCTCACAACTTGTGTGGATCGAGAACTTGGGAGTAGTTTAGCTAAGTGGTTCTGACTCAGGGTCTCTCATGAGATACCTATGACTTGGGCCAGGGGCACTGTCACTTTAATGTGTGACTGGATTGGGGTATCTCTTTCCAAAAAGGCGCACTCACGTGGCTGTTGGCAGAAGGCCTCGGGTCCTTGCTGCTACGGCAGAAGGTTTCAGTCACCGGTTACCTGGGCCTCTCCATAGGCCAGCTTGAGCACCCTCACAACAAGGGACCGGTGTCCCCCAGGATGAGAGAGAAAGCCGAAAGCCACAATGACTTCTTTGAAATCACACTGTAAGAGCAACCTTATTTTATTTATTAGAAACAGGTCACTATGTCCAGGGGAATTAAGCTCCACCTTTTGAAAGAAGTGTCAAAGAATTTGTGGACCATGGTCATATTGTAGACTATATCGTGTAGCCTCCAATACCATATTATAGGAGTTAGAGGTGTCAGGAGTTTGTGGAAAAAAACAGAGAATGCCCATTTTAGAACTACATATTGAACCGTAAATCAAGTTTGGGGTTTTTTTTTTTTAATGGTGTGGATTTATTTATTTAAAAATTATTTTTATTGAATTTATTGGGGTGACATTAGCTAATAAAATTGTTTGGGTTTTAGGTACGGAGACATGACTTGGGGTGGTAAACACACAATGCAACATACAGATGATGTCATAGAATTAACTCACAGCCTTTCAGGAGTCCGTAGTAACAAGCATGAGGAAGTGGGAGCTCACAGCCCTACCAGTGCCTTTTTCTTTCTGAACGAGATCATAGGAATAAAGGAGCTCACCACACAGTAAGGAGTGTAGGAGGACACGTAATCTGATGGTTTCTGTCACAGCACAGGGAGGGGGAGAGGCAGACTGACAGGGAACAGTATGTGAGGAGTCGACTGCCTAGGGACGCAACAAGAGCCTTGGAAGGTAGAAGAATGTATCAGCGATGGTGAACCACAAAGTCCACAGCCCTGGGGTTTTTCTCCAAGGGGATTTCTTTCTAAAGTGGACAAGCCTGTGGTAGAAAGAAGGGGTAGAAAGACCATTTATACCTCAAATAGTCCTCTCTACTCGGGCCGCATAGCCTCCTTAGGAAATGCTGAGCCCTGATTTACTGGCATTATTTCCACAACCGTATAGAGAAAGTGAGCCATATTTCTCAAGTTTAATTGCCCAAGGATCCAACCACTTCCACAGCCCTCCTGTGACAGCTCAGTGTCTAAAAGGAAGCCCGCAGCATCCAGCTTTTCTGTCAACCTACAGCAGGGGGATCCATAGGGTGCCAAGGGAGATGAGAAGAACCAGGAATCTACTCGTTATTCTAGGGAAAACACAGGAGTGAGCCGCAGAGCCCCCATGCGGAATGAGTAAGGAACCAGAAGGGGGGTTGAATATAGAAACTATTTTAAAAAATGCAAGAAAAGGAAGGAAACGTATAAAGTATATCTTTTCACATGCAAAAGAAAGAACAATTGCACATGGCCCACAGCCTGAAAACTGCAAGCAATCAACTATAAATCTGCGAAGTGACATTGGGAGTCATAGGTAAACTCAAAGAACTGAGCACTTTCTTTACAGGCGCTTCCACTTGTGTCTGCTCCGCGGGAGTCAGAGACAGGAAATCGTCTGCTTCCTCTCTGCTTGGTGATACTGTGGTGCGGTTGTGTACTTCATGTCAACAGTTTCTGGCCCAAGGGCTCCCTTTCCTCTGCCCTAGTTCCCAGAAGGCTCTAGCAACGCATCTCTTTCCCTTGCACCCAGAGGCGTGGTTGGTGTCCTCCTGAAGCTGTGAATCTTATCACCTCTGGTGGTTCCTTTCATTTGACACACGCCCCTGTAAATAGGAAAGTTTTTTTTTATTGTTGTCTAGTTCGTTCTACGCCCCCTCTCAAATCCCGACACTCAGTATTGTTCCCTGCTGAGAACTTGACTGATACAATGAGCATGTTTCCCCCCACACACAATTTGCTTATTTGCTTATTTAAGTGGTTTTAGTACTCTGTGTCTTTTACTTTTCCTTTCCTCACAAAGTTTAGCCTCTGACTTTGCCTATATTGTTGGCTGACAAAAATCAGGACATTTGTGTTTACCCCTTGATTGATATTTTTACAGTATCAGTATTTATACTGAATAAATTTGTCCTAAAATATTAGGTTGGTGACATTTAAATAGTCCCATTTAATATCACTTCAATTATTTGGCAATTCCTTTATTCTTTTAGAACTCATTTTGGCACTGAAAGTAATGTGGCAACTAGAAAGCATGAAAACCATAATGGATATAGTATTAAAATGGGTTTCCAAATGTATAGCCGCTTATAAGCATACTCTTAAAGAAAATAGCCCCATTACTCAAAATATTAGTAATGGAAAACCTCACTACTTCTCATTTTGTAGTCACCAAATTGGCCTCATACATTTTCTATTTCATCAAAACTAAAAAAAAACTTTTTAAGAAATGACTATTTAACATATAGAAACAAAAAAGCTGTAAGATATGGAATCAAGCACGATACAGCTGGTCGATAGGACTCTCTGCCAGTGGGTATGTAGAGATTTAATATGCATACTTTGAAAAAAAGATTCTCTGTTAGTGAAAGGGTATTTTCTAGTATAGGCCTGTTGTTCTCAACATGCTTGTGTTCCAGTCGCAAATAGCTCTTTTAAAATGCATTTCCAATGCACCCTATCTTTACCGAAGCAATACTAGGACTTTTCAAAGTGTCAATTAGCGATAAGCTTCAAACTCTTGGAACAAACGCAATCTGACTCATGTGGGATTTATATTCCATGTATTTCAATAAATGTGATTATATTTAGAAACTTGAACATTTTATACTATAATTTAAGAGGCTTTCTTCCCAGAAAGAAAATGAAACAGATTTTTAAAAACTGTTTGGTATCGGAACACTCAACAACGAATTCAATGTATTCAAATGGTTGGAAGAGGAAGGCTTATGAGGTTTGAGATGGACAGAATTAGGTTATTTACAGAAAGTAAAACTTCAGAAGTTGTGGTGGGAAATTGCTTCGATCATCAAATATTACTAACTGCAGTGTACTTAGCTGCTACCCCTCGGTCCTCTTTTGCTTCTGCATGGCCTTCGGACCACCATATTTCTCCAACCAGGCTAGCCGTAAAGATTTGAGAGAACTCTCAAGCAAAATCAATTCCATGGCCCCATGCCAAGAGTTTTGATTCCAGTAGTCTAGGAAAACGCCTCCAGTAATCTGTATTTTTAAACTGTGCCCTGGGAAATCCAATGCCCAACTAGGTTTGGCAATCACTCCTGTAACTCAACAGTAGTGGTAACAGAAGAGGAACAGAGTCCAAGTCCTAAATAATGTGATATTGGACAAATTACGGCATCTTCATGGTTCAGATAATTTATTTATGTATTGGGGGAAATCCTTTTACTTTCATGGCATTTGAGAGGCGAAATTAAAATCAGTGCTTGGCACATACAAGACACGCACATATGGCATCCTTCCTCTTGCTACGGCATCTCTACAGTTTTCTAATATTTTTGGCCTGATTTCTGATAGACAAACCAGAAAACTGACTCCATTTTCTGATTGCACATTTGTTCTTACTTCTTGCCTGAAGAGACTGTTAACATCAATGGACTGAATTACAGGTCCCTTGCTGGTTCCACTGCTGACCCTATAGACTCACCCTCCAGAAAACCATCGAAGTCTCCTGTGTTTTCTTTAGAGTGTCACCCGATTCTGATGCTTGCCATTGCCTGCGGCATCTGAGTCTGATCTATTTCTACCTCATGTACTGTTAGAATTATGAAGTATGTTAGAGCTAAGGAACTAAAGCCCAGAGAGTTTCAGTGGCTTATCTAAAGTCACACAGCTCATGGCAGGCTAGAAACCAAATCTCTGTATTTCCAATATTGCATTCCTGAGCTACTGAGGTTCAAATGAGTCTCAGAAAAAAATTACAAATTAGATTTAGCTAGGACTGTATTCAAAACGCATACACACTTGTAAATTTCCAAGCTTAAAATAAGAATAAGGTAAGTATTTATCCTTGCAAGTAGAGTCCTTTTTCTTATCATTTTTGAGACAACTTTCATCAGTTTTCTACCCTGATCTATTTTCCAGAGATGACAAAGGGGCAGAAAAGAGTGACAAAGTAGAGAGAGACACTGATATAGACACACACACACACACACACACACACAAGCCCATTCATAATAAAATTTTGAGGAAAGCTGAGTTCTCATTTTTATTGGAACATTTACTTTCTCATTAGAGCCCACTTTGACTTCATCTGTCCACATTTACTTTAGAAGATTATGTGTTACAATATAAATTTAATATAATTTATAATGTATAATTAGGAAATTAATCTGATACTGCTACTAGAAAAAAATATATATAATTTAAATGTTCAAGTATTTGAGCCTTAAGACTATCAAATCTATATTGAATATACAGCTGCAATTTAAGCTCTTAAAAGGTATTTCATATAATGGTGACTCATGAAGTATATTTTTAAATGAAAACTGAATAGCTCTAAACATACTCACTTCATTATTTTTTCGCATGCATGATACCAGAAAATAACCATAAAAAATGTCTTCACAATAGTCATCTTCCCTAAATTTTCCTGACAAGAAATGATCTGTTCTGTATTTGGTAAGTTGCTTGTATACATGCATAATAATTAAACACTTAAAAAAGTAGCTATCATTAATAGACGACTCATCCCCTGGCAAATGGGCTTGCATCACTGATTTCCAGTGAGTTAATGACAAGAACCTGTCTATGGGTCTACCGCATTAATTGATGAACTTTTGGCAGCTCCGCCTTGCAAACCACAAACCCAGTTGGGCATCTTTGATCCTAAATTAGATAAACTTGGCCCACTTCTTTTTGGTTGACTGGGTTTTCCAATACCCACTTTCCTCCCAAAACATCGGGGAGATTAGGGAGAATCTCAGAAGTAAGGGGGACCACTGTTCCTCAGCCTCTCTCAGTGCTACCAGAACTTTCTGAGCTAAGTGAAGTTGTATTGGCTATTGCTTTAATGTTCTCCAATAAACCTTGGTAACTCCAGACTTTTGGCAATGACTGCAGTAAAAGCAAAAATTTGGGAGCAAATAAAGTTCCCCAGATTGACAAATGGATGAAAGAAATAAGCATAGTACAAGAACTGAAATAAGTATTTTTATCTCATGTTACACAGTAACATTAGAAAGTAAAGTTTCTGTTCTGTTGGAATAAGGTTATAAAGAACTTTTCATTGGAAGAAATTTCTTGGGAAGAATTATCCTCTGATCCAAAATTATTTGACCCTACTTTATAGTGTTAAAATATTTTTTACATATAAACATTTTTATAATTGTTGTTTTGTTTGTTAGCTTTAAACAGCCTTACTTGCCTGGGTAAAAAATTGACAATAAGAGGAAAACAAAAAGAATGCTGAGCATTCTCTTTTAAAGACCATTCATTACCTCCTCCCCATTCCTCAGAAAAGGCTCTAAAGTATTTTCCTACTTGAGTCGATTCTAGGAATTAACATAATTCAAACCAAAACATTAGTTATAGTTGTATACCAATCATTAATTTAAGGTTGATATTGACTCAGGATATAAAATAAACTCTGACTTACTATCCAAGAAGGACCACTGATGTTTTGTAAAACGGTTGGTTGTGAGCAGTGCAGAGAGCAGATGACTAAAGACAGAGCTAAGTACAATGAGATTCAGGGACCTTTTCCATAGACTTCATCATCACACAAACAAGGGAGACAAGACAGAGAGGAATCAATTATGAAAATGAAATCTAACTACTGAGGCAATGCATATGTTTTCTTAGATAGGTTATTATCTTTACATATCATAGAAACTAATTGGAGAATTATATGCATTTTTAAATTAAGACTTTATGTGGGTAAGGAACTTGACTCTGTCTAAATGTGAATTCCAGGTGAACCAGGGTTCCGGGCGCCACGCTCATGGGTGCGTGCACCCAGCCCATCTAAGGGTCCATCAGACCACACCCACCACAGAAGCAAAAACAGTTCCCCAGCAGGGCGTGAAGGGTTTGCACATCATGGGTGAGGATCTAAGCTTTAAGAAGCAACTTAGCGAAAAATCATACACTATAGGATTTTCAAACACTTTAAAGTCAGAGATTCCCAAGTTCAAGTTCAGGAGGTGTTAGAAACTCTTAACACTTCCTGACTGCAAATGTTAGAGCTGGATAACTGCTCTAAAGCCTGTATTCTCAAATATCAAGTGGAAACTACAGCAAGATCCTGGTGAGATAGATGAGTGGATTAACTCAGATAGTCGCAGGTATTCCATCAAGAAGCTATAAATGTTAAATACCTTGATTATGATAGTAACGCTCACTAAAGAAAGTGTGTAGATGAAATATTAAAGTGCATTAATAACCTCAATGCAACGCTGTTACCTTTCTGGTATCATTTGTTAAGATGCACACAGACAAACATGATTTCAAGTTTTATGATGATTTTTTAATTGTCCAGAAGGTTTTTGAAACATTTAGTTTAATATAACAATATTTCTTGTTTGCATTTTGCCTTTTTAAAAATTTTCCTCTGAAGGTACTTAATCTCCTAAAGTCATAAACATTCACTTAAGTTCTTATTTTATTCTTTCATTGTTCTGTTACATTTAAAACTTCACTCTTCCTAAATTTTTTGAGCATGCATTCTCATCAGGGTCCATGAGACTCCCAATGGGGCAAAGTTGTTTGTTGTGAGGAGAGGGACAGGAAAGATTAGATATTAAAATTGTTCGTGACCTTCCAAAGTTCGTGAACTAGAGTACATAAGTAGATGTGGAGTTTATCAGCCTTATCAAAATTTCAGGAAAGGGGAATGAATTAGGAGCAACACACATACCTAAAAAGGCTACTTGACGGCTATAATAAAAACGATGACTATAAATGCTGATCTAGAAACTACCTGGACATACAAAATAAGATATAAACATCTAGTTCTTCATTACTATGTAGCCTGGTGGCCTAATAACATTTACGGAACAAAATATCTTTACCCACTAATTTGAAATGACGCTTCTGTACCATAAATTTTTATCTGTTTCTGGGTCTGTTGTTCAACTTTCTTTCTATTCTGTCTCAGCTTTTACTCGTATTAATTTTTTTAAAGACTTTATTTATTTATCTTTAGAGGGGAAGGGAAGGAGAGAGGGAGAGAAATATCAATGTATGGTTGCCTCTCTTGTGTCCCCTGCTGGGAACTGGCCTGCAACCCAGGCATGTGCCCTGATTGGGAATCGAACCATGGTTGTTTGGTTCACAGGCCCGCGCTCAGTCCACTGAGCTACACCAGCCAGGGCTCATATTAATTTTTAATAGGGCATACAGTGTGTATTTTACATGTTATAAAATGTAATGTACATACCTTACATTAAAGAAGAAATAAAACACTGTACATACTTTGCTATGTAAAAAATCATTTTAAGATAAGTACTGGTGGCCTGTCAGGATTTACTGACTTTAACAAAGCGGCCCAATATTAAAGACAAAATATTTGGAAAATTCTGAGAAAGCGTCCATCTTTATCCCACAGTAAGACGCTACAGCCGCATTCCATCATTCAATAAAAGCTCTGCTTTTTTTCCCTTAGCAACAGGATATATATCTCAGAGCTTATCTTGCTAGGAACAGAGTTGCACACCACTATGGACAATGTCTTGATATTTCAAATAGCTCTGAAATTCTGGTGTGTGTTTTGTTCCCCCATAAAGTGTAATTTTTACCTCAATGTTTATAGATTCCTTAAGACAAGATCAGTAGAGGAGCCACTGCAGAAAGTATCTGAACGCACTTCAATAGTTTGAGTTCTAGAAATCACATGGGAATGGTTACCTTAGGAACCGTTATAAGAATTGTCTCCTACATTAAAAGTGCCCGCTGATCTGTTGAAGCATTGCATGAGTGTGTTCAGCTTCTCAAACTTTAATGAGCACAGGAATCCTTTGGGGAAATTTGTTGAAATACAGATTCTGATTCAGAAGTTCTCTGTGAGGAGGCCTGATGCTCTGCATCTGTAGTAAGTTCCCAAGTCATGGCCAAGCTGCTGTTCCCAGATCACTCTTTGAGGAGCAAGGAGTTAGTTGGCATCTATAATCTCATTTTAAATTAGCGACATGGATGACTCGGAAATATCCAGAGGGTAAAGTCCGGCTAAAACGAAAGACGCTCTTTTTGTGTTTAAAACACATCATCACACACAGAGCCACGCTCCCACCCTCCAGCTTGAACAGTTCTGATCAAATTAGGAAATCTCCAAGGTGCCTGTAAGTGACTCTAATTCTGATAATCTGATTTTTCTAAGTCTGTAAAGATGGACGAGCGTGCAGACAGGTCAGGGCTCGCCCTGAGATAGATCCTAACACAGGATCTGGGACAGAAGAACAGCTACAGCAGCCAGGGGAGACAGCGAAAGTCATCACAATCCCAAATTCTGCTAATGTATTTGCCTCTTATTTCCCAATTACTGCTAAATGCTTTCAAGATTTATTTTGCTAGCTGGGAATTAGAAGAAAAATACTTCAATTAATTTTGTAGTATAATCTCTCAAAGCTGTTTACCTTGAAGAATACTCTTTTTAATGTTTTGGTTGACTAATTAGTTTTCAAAATTAAAAACCTCTTAAATCCCTAACAAATGTGTATTAAAATATAATAATGTCAGATGGATGTATTATGTGTTTTCCCTTTCGCTAAAGAAAAATGTTAGGTAAATATTTTATTTTACGCTGCTAAAATCAGTCTGCTATGAGTGTATTTCATTTCTGAAAATGCATGCGAGGCTTATTTGCATCAGAAACTTCCATGTGTTCCCTGAACTTGCACATTCCTGGCCATATGGCTACTCAATCACATCCCTGGGAAATGGCTCTGAAAATTGCCTTTTTAATAAGTGATCCAAGTCACTCTCGATCATATTAAAGCATTCACTTATTTTATTCCTTCATTATGTTGTATTTCAGATATATTTTGCTAAGAAATTCCAAACTGATATTAACACATTTTTTAAGTCTATAGACAATAGAATGGTGACTCCCCAAAAGATATGCCACCTAAAACATGTATATGTACGTAATCTTTAAAAGATAAATATCTTGAAATGAGATCAGCCTGGATTACAATGTGGGCTCTAAATAAGTTATAAATGCCCCTCTAATAAGAGAGAAGACAAACACAAAGAAGAAGGAAATCCAAAGATGAAGGCAGAGAATAGAGAGTAATGGGTCTACAGCCCAAGGAACACCAAGAATTGCCAAAAGCCACGAGAAGCAGAGAAAGATTTGCTTTAGGAGCCTGCAGAGGGACCCTGCCCTTCCCACACCCTGATTTTGGACTATAGCTTCTAGAGCTGCGAGAAAATAGATTTCTTTTGTTTGAAGCCACCCAGTTTGTGGTAGTTTGTTATAGACATTCGAAGAAACTATTTGAGTCCTACTGAATATATAGATTATCTTCCATGAACAATGAAAATAATAGCAAATAGGTGTTTACTTGTGCGCAAAGCGTGATGCAGAGGACAAGTAGATGTTTAGCTAATTTTAACGCTCATTCTCTTCCACCTTAATTCTTCCTCCCCAAGACACTTACAGGCTTATCTATTTCCTCCTCTTCTGGGGTAATGAGAGGGACAAACGCGCTTTGATGTCTGCCCAGGACCTTTTATGTGGCAGCCATGTATCTGAAGGAGAAGTGAGCCAACTGTCACACACATGGGATGAGTTGAGAAGTCACTTGCAAAGCTGGGTTCTATTCTCAGAACTACAAACCGCTGTTGTGTTAAGTCTCTTTTAAATATGATACAGAGCAATGTTTGATCCCCAAATCAATTATTCCTGGAAACTCTACTTATAGTTTGAGAAAGGCATTTCTTTTTGCAATTTCGAAAGATGTCTTTTGAAAGATTCAGTGAGAGACACACACACACACACACACTTGAAGTACAATCTGATAGCAGAATTAATACCATGGGATTTTTGAAGGTTGATTAAAATATACACAAAATCTAGGAATCTTATTCTTATGATATTTATGGTATCTTTATATTTCTCTATAATCAAGTAGCCAGCCAATTAATGGAACTACAAATATTTACCCTATGTCTGTGTTTGCAACGTGCTAGCAAAGTTCTAACAGGGAATAAGACACAAGTAAAGAGCACACAGACTCTGGATTTAGATGCCAAAGGTTGAATCCACAGCTGATCCCACCCCAGGTCTGCCTCAGCTTCCCTTAGTCATTAGTGAACATACACGAACAGCTGCCATTGAGCATGTACCGGTTTAAAATATCAATTGACTAATTAATCCTCACAAAGCTAGATTTCACCTAATTCCCATTTTTGCAGTTCAGAAAACTAAGAATCAAGCCCCATAAATTTCCCAAGGATATATAGCTAGTTAGGGATAATTACAGAAATGAACTCAAGGATGGATGCCTGTATTGAAAGCTCACAGTTTTAACCATTACACTATGCGTCCTTTCTTTGCTGTTATTAAAGCTAGGTAGTTAATTATTGCTTGTGTTTATAAAAATCTATCTCTGAAACATCGACCACATCAATAGTTCACACTTTAAAAAAATATCTCCAAGGGTGAATTGAGTATCATTGTCTCTAATGATTTCAGAACATGAATGGGAAATCCCATCGGTTTTCAGAAAAATTTACATCGTGGGATGTACTGGGAAGCCTGCTGGAGAGGCTTCTAAGAAAGGCTTTTGTGTCTGATGAAAGCAATGCTGAGGAAGAAACCGCACATCCTGCCTTGGTGGGGCTTGTGAGGGAACAGAGCGCCAGCAGCTGCCAGCAGCTGCCGCAGCAACACTGGGACCATGTGGGAGCCAGCCAGGGGCAGGAAGCCCCCGGCTCAGGAATGCAGGGCTGCCCCATGGAAAGCAGCGGGTTCTTTGAAGATTTTGGCACCGCTTTACTCTAAACCTGTAATAAGGAAATAATGTGTCCCTGTTGTTTATGCCACTAACAGTTAATTAATGCCTCTATTACCATTTGAACCACAAAGCACCCAAAATTACATAAAAGCAAAAACTCAAAACTTTCTCACCCTGGCCAGTGTGTCTCAGTTGGTTGGAGTGTCTTCCTGTAATCAAAAGGTGGCAGGTTTGATTCCCAGTCAGGGCACGTGCTGAGGTTGGGCGTTCAATCCCCGACCCTCTGTCCCTGGTCTGGGTCTGGGCGTGAAGGAGATGCAACAATCCATGCTTCTCTCCCACATTGGTGCTCCTTTCTCCCCCCCCTCCTCTAAAAACAATGAAATGTCCTTTTGGGTGAGGATTAAAAGAATTAAAAATAAAATATAAACTTCCTCTAACAACTGCACATTATTTAAGCAGGTTAACTGCAATATTTCACTAAAATACAAAGGTTTAAAAGTCAATACTGACCATGACTTAGAAAAGAATCAGACTTTAGCTGACCTCTTCTAATGACTTCACTCAGTTTTTAAAAATAAATATTTGAACTTTAGGTGCGTTATAGTAGAATTTGAAGGCAATATATTGGGAAAACCAGTAAATCACTGAAAGACCAAAGAAAAATCAGTATTATTCCTGATAATTTTTAAATTGCAAAAGCCCATTATTTGACACCTGAAGAGAAATTCAAACATATCATTAATCTCCACTGTGCCCCAATCTCAGGGACACCTATAAGCAACCTTTCTATTAAGATAGCTGAGATTAGAACACATTCTGCGGGTGATTTATTCTGTCACGCGTTATTCTGAGTTACTTGCCCACGAGATTGGCTCTGCAAATACATTAAAATTCATTCATGTCTACCCATTATTTTCTTAGATTGCGAAATCTTTATCTACATTATTCGTATCTGCCTATATCCCAGGGATGCTGCTTGAAATGCTATGAAGGATAAGCCTCATAAAGAATATAGTACTAACCTTTTATACAGAATTAAAGAGATAAGGGTATTTGTGGGCCCAGATGGAACCAGACTCTGGAAGGGTGTCCCAAAGGGCTGAATGCATCAACATGTTAGCACACCTGTTACCTCCTTATGACACACCGCTGGGCCCTGAGACACCACCTAAGGAGTTCTGGTACAGATTACACTTGACGTTTAATTAACACGATATACTGTGGCTTAAAGATGGAGTCTTCAAAAAAAAAACAAAAAAGATGGAATCTTCTCCTAAGAGTGAAGTCACCACAAAGAGGATGGTAAACAAGGGGAGAAGAGTGAGGGGAGAGAGGTGAGAACTCATTCATTCGAAAGTGGAATGCACCAAAAGCAAGTCTCCTGTTTTAGGACAGAATCTTGGCATTGGCAAGAAATAAACTTGAGCAATGCATTGGGTGATGTCATTGAAACGCTTTTTAATCTAGACTGGTGGAACTTTTTCCAGATTCTTTGATGGGGTAACAGAAATGAGGCGATTTTGTGGAGGCCCTAAAGAGGAGTTGACCTGAAAGCAGGCGAAGAACCATGGGCCAGCACGCATTTCGAGCTCTAGATACAGAGGCTTCAGGCATTAGTCCAGATGACGGCATCCCACTGAAACTCTAGTGAGACCACCCCCCACCCCACCACCGACAACCTATGAAGAAGCAAACAGTGATGCTAAGGAGGGGGCTGATCAGAAGGAAGAGAACTGGCTCTGAGGGCAGGGAGGCAAAGATCTTTGCTGGTGTTGTCAACGGAAATAAAAATCACATGATTTGGTGTTCCTGTGATGATATATGTGTCAGAGAGTGTGTGTGTACATACATGTATTCTTCACTATGTCAGTTTCCTATAATTATGTATGTGTCATGGCTGACGCAATTAAGTCATTCCATTTGCCACTTAGAGTACTGCTTAAATTTCAGGGAAGGTGTTAATGGTTCCATTTAATTATATATGCAGTCCCGATTCCAGATATCAGCACTGGAAGATGTCTGAAATACAGCATGTGTCAGCAGCAGTGCTGCTCGTGGGAATCTAAAACCATTTTCATTCTGAGGTGCCTAAGTGTCTCTGCAGAACGTCTTTCTTAAGCTGCCACTACAAAGAATGGAAAACCATAAACCATGACATTTCCCCCTGTTCAGAAGTCAACCAGCATGTGCGTGTGTTTGCGTATGTGCACTCGTATATTCAGTGACGGACAGACTGATCTGGAGTTTCTTAACTGTAGCCTCGGGGATGAAACACCACAGAGCAGCGGTCCTGGACCTTTTTGACACCACAGACCGATCTTGTGGAAGTCGGGGGAAGGGGGAGGTAGGCAGGAGGTGGAGGTCAGGTGAGCTTTGCTGGTGGCCAGTCCCTAATAGGCGGCACACTGTACTGGTCCAGGGTTGGGGACCCCTGCCGTATGGTAACTTGCCAGTTTGTGTTATGTAAAAATAATTGCCATTTTTAGCACAGAGTAGAATGAGAAACAAGAATTTGACAAAACTTGACAACAGAATTATCATTAGACATTGTTGTCTGGTAAAACGTGAACACCAAACCCACACATAATTTATTATAGTCAATTATATTTTAAAAGACAGTATAGATAATTACTTTAAATGGAGTAATAAGGTCTTATTGCTTCCTCTTTGAGGAATAATAATATGTATTTCCTAACAAAATGTTCTAATACATGGCTTTCGGTGGTCTTTTTTTTTAGATTTTTATTTATTTATTTTTAGAAACAAAGGAAGGGAAGGAGAAAGAGAGGGAGAGAAACATCAATGTGTGGTTGCCTCTCATGTGCCCTGTACTGCGGACCTGGCCTGCAACCCAGGTATGTGCCCTGACTGGGATCAAACCTTTGGTTCTCAGGCCTGTGCTCAATCCACTGAGCTACACCAGCCAAGGCTGGCCTTCAGTTTTTAAATTAAAGAGTGTTTAGAGACAAGTTGGATTCCAGGAGCAGCGGTCTGGCACACACAGAGCTACCCGCAGAAGCCTTTAAGTACCTGGGTCATTTCCAGGAGTGCAACGCTTACCTTCCCAGGAACCTGACCCACTTAATCACTAGCGAGAAGTGTGAGCAGTATCAGTGAGTCACAGGACATAGGCTAGCTAGAAAGCGCATTTTTGCTTATAACTTTGAAATGTTTGGTGAAGACTGTCCCCATGTAATTATGAAGGGGACTGTGCACACAGTACTGTGTGACTCTTGGAGGTACAGTCATCATATCCCACGTTTTCATGGTCCACATACCAAATATTTGGGGCTGGCTCTAAATTCGTTTACCCTTGTTACTTGCCGTATGAATTCTCTATTACTTACTGACTATTACTCTTTTTCTTTTGTGATAACACATGTGATTTTAGGAGCCAGGCACTAAAATTTAAAGTCTATTCAGTAAATACATATCGTATTACTAGATGCGAGACAATTCTAAGGCTCTTAGTGAGCACAAAGTAGATAGCAGTAAACATCCCAGTTGTATATATTACTAGTGATTTCACAAGCTAACAAGCCAAGTCTGGACTCTCTGGTAGGTACATTCGTATCAGTAAATTTGTCATATTTACTGCTATACTCTGCCTTCCGCCCTCTTCGGCCTCTCGCCCTCCACATTCACTCTTACACATGTTCTCAGAAGCTCTGAAGATATGCGATAGCTAAGTCTTGAGGAATTTTTTTGTATGTGAACTATATACCTGTCCCCTTGACCATTCTAAGATTCCCCCTTTGCAGTGAACTTAGAAATAACCAGAACTGGTTGTGATTAAGTCTTAAAGAGAATGAATACTCACTTTTAAATCATCTTCTCCAAGTGAGGTTATCACAGAATTTTCAAGGTAGGATAAGGTAGTCACATTAGACATGGGAGGGCAAGGTGCTTTGTGGTAGGAAGGCTCAGAGCAATGTGAAGTTCAAGACAATCACTTTCGGTGGGTCCGATCATAGACCCCAACTCCAAGCACAGGGCTCCGTTCTTTCCCACCTAATGCCCCACTTAATGCCCTAACTTTCAAATACAAAAATGTGGGAAGACTATCGGTTAACTGACTTTAAAATTCTACAACTTATTCAGTGCAATTTTATATTTAATTTTAGCAATATCAGCCCTACTGCTCCAATAAATGACAGAGTATTTAAGTGTGTCACGGAAGTTCTCTGGTTCTCAGACCATGACTTCAGCTGAGAGTTCAAGGTCCATCATTTCCTTTCGGTAGGCACTCCAGAGTCCTCAGTGCAGCCCATTCCGCACCATATTCCTTGTAGACATCTCACTGACGTAATGTTCAAATGGTGCAGCCATGTGAGCATCCAAGACACTTGCTTCAGTTGGCTTTTCATCATGATTAACCGTAGGTGATAACTTGATTCATTATGATTTCACTGCATGCAATACATACTGGCATCCCATTTCCCATTGGCAAAGAGCTCAGCATGGCGGCCCAGTCTTAGGGCATGACCAAACTGATCCGAAATTCCAATCTCCTTACACCGATATAGTAGCAGCTCTGTATTAGTCAGACGACAAACACTACATAGCAAAGTTACCTGAAAGAGTTAAATATTAAGCACTAACACCAGATTACTACAAAGGGGTAAAAGAAAAAAACTCTGAAGAATATAGGAATAGCATATATAGGCCTGAGGCAGAATGCTCAAGGAAGACAAATAATCTCGAAGAATCCCCTACCCCTCCCTGGACAGAAATCAGACATCATTAGAGGGGAAACAGCAAAGGGCCTCTGACTGATGGAAAAGTCTACTGAGGTGCTAGAATCGAGGGCTAGCAAGAAAAAACCACCTTCTGTGGGTCCCGCAGAACTCATTGAGACCTACAGAACTCTCCGGGTGTTGCAGGGAAATTATTGGCAGCCAGAGAAACTGCCCAGCAAGCTCCTTGCAAAGGTGTTGCCACTGCAACGCTATGGGGATGAGTGTTCCTGGATGTCCTGCATGCTAACCAGCACCACAGGACACACACAGAGAATCACCCTGCACCCAAGCACAGAAGTCCCTTCTTCCTGCAGTGTCCTTCTAGCACCTTCTGCCAGCGATGGTTAACATCATGCCAGTAAGCAAAGAAGAAATGTTCACAAGGTCTGGATCCAGTCTAATGAGCTGGGCAATGATGAGTAGATTTGGAATGAAAGGTAAAAATTTTATAACTGTCCCAGGTGCAATTAACTTACGCATAGTTCAAGTAGTGAGGACTGAAAACAACATAATTCCTCTTCCCTGTAATAATAGTACTGGGAACAAGTGTAGTTTCCTGCCTCTATGTTAACCAACACTTTGACCAAGCAAAAAGAATTTCATTGTGTGTGCTCCAGGAAATACCTGCTCTCGGACAATAAGACTGTGAGCAGCCAAACAGGCTACTTACCAGGAGTAACATCTTGCTCATTAAGATTTGTTTCAACAGCCTCGCCTTCAGTATCTACATGCCGAAGTGATAGCTCTTAGTTAAAAGCTCGGTAAATACTAACCAGTTCCTACTGCAAGATCCATCATAAACCATTCCACCCAGAGCTTAAATCCCTAAAAATATGCTCCCCTGACTTCCCTCTTCTGACACTTTATCAAAATGTTCTTCTCCCTTATTGCAGTGAGCAAAATTAACACAGCTTGCCCCAATCCTAAATTTTCCCTGTGGTCTTTTGGGGACGGGAGGGTCAATAACAGAATCCATAATCCTATCGGGAGAAGCTGTTGGACTTGTGCTTAAGCATAATGTACAAGGCAGGCCAGCTGAAGGCAGAAAGGGCTCTGTGTATTTGTGCTTGCCTTCTAAGAATATCCTTGCAGCGTCCTAACACTTACACCTGGGCTGATAACATTCCCAGGCTCTTGTTGAAGAGGCTGTGAAGAGCAAATGAAAAAGCTGCATAAATGAGAAGCCTCTGGGTGATACTGGGTACACATAGTATTTTTTTAGTATATGAGTGTAGCATTCAGTAGAGGTTTGCAGTCAGGAAATCCAGCACTCTCTGCCTCAATGACCGGCAGCTATGAGACCAGCAAGAAACAACAGCCCCGAGACTAGAAATCTGCCCCCTCAGGGTGAGAAGTCATCATCCCCAGGGGCAAGAGTGGGGCCTTTTATGCAGCTTCTCAAGAACCAGAGACACACAGAAAATAGATGGAGGCTGAATTACACATCTGCTGGCCAGGGTAATGGATGAAAGGGAGAGAAAGTAGAAAAGCTAAATTAATGGGTATTAAAAAGGCAGAGAAATAAGCTCATGAAAAAGATGTTCAACATCATTAGCCATTAAGGAAATGCAAATGAAAGCCACAATGAGATATCAGTACACACCTATCAGAACAGTCTAAGTGAAAAATGGTAATTGCATGAAATGCTAGCAAGGACATGGGGAAAGTGCATCGCTCATACATTGCTGATGGGAATGCAAAAATGCTACAACCACTCTGAAAAACAAGTTGGTAGCTTCTTACACAACTAAGCATGCAATTGCAGGAAGCCCCATCAATGGCACGCTTGGGTGTTTATCTCAGTGTAATAAAACCTATGTTCATCTAAAAATCTGTACACAAATGTTCACAGCAGCTTTATTCCTAATAGTAAAAACTGGAAATGATCCAGATGTTTTCCAACGACTGAACGGTGACACAGTTTGGTGACACTGTGACACATCTACACCGCAACAGGGTACCCAGCAATAATGACAAAACTACTGATACACACAACAACTTGGATAAATCTCAAGAGAATTATGCTGATTGAAAACTAGCCAATCCCCAATGCTTACTTACTGCATTAATCCATTTACACAGCATTCTTGAAATGAATAAAATTACTGAAATGGAGAACTGACTCCTGGTTGTCAGGGGTCAAGGATGGTGGAGGCAGGGACATGAGGGGTCTTGGAGTGATAAATCATTCTGTAGCTTGGCTTGAATCCTTGTCAGTATCCTGGCAGTGATATTATGCTACAGTATTATAAAATGTCACCACCGGAGACATGGGGTGAAGTGTTCTTGGGCTAAGCCTGCAGGATTTCTTACAATTTCGTGTGAATCTACAACTGTCTCAAAATTAAAAGTTTGATTATAAAATATAATAAAAGACAGGGAAGTACCAGCAAGACAGACAGGGCCCTTCCTTAGCCATCTTTCCCACAGACTTACAGAAAGACCCTGTGTGGGCTGAAGCTTAGTGGATTGTTTGTGTCTTGTTTGGAGACATGAAGGAGGGTAATCACCTGGAGAAGAGTGAGAAGAAAAGTGAGGAGGGCTATTAGGGCCTTTGCTTTTGAATGAAGTCTCTCTCCTCCATCAGTGATTTCTTTTTTTTTATTGTTGAGCCATTACAGTTGTCCCCAGTTTTCCCCATTATTCTCCCCTGCTCTACCCGCCACCTCCCACGTTCAATCCTCCCTCGTCCCCAGTGTCTTTGTCCACGGGTCCTTTATACACGTTCCTTGATGACCTTCCCCCTTCTTTCCCCATCATCCCCCTCTCCCCTCCCCTCTGGTCACTGTCAGTTTGTTCTTTATTTCCATGTCTCTGGTTATATTTTGCTTGTTTGCTTTGTTGATTAGGTTCCACTTATAGGTGGGATCATACAGTATTTGTCTTTCATAGCTTGGCTTAGCTCACTTCACATAACACACTTCAGTTCTATCCGTACTGTAGTGAAGGGTAGGAGCTCCTTCTTTCTTCCTACTGTGTAATATTCCGTTGTGGAAATGCACCACAGTTCTTTGATCCTCTCATTTACTGGTGGGCACTCAGGTTGCTTCCAGCACTTGGCTATTGTAAATTGTGCTGCTATGAACTTCAGTAATGACTTCTTTTTCAAGGCCTTTTAAATTTGGATGTGGGTTTGTCTGAAATTCAGTACCGTGGAGAGGTAACAGGAAACGGAAGGCTCTGCCTCACCATATCAGGTCACAACAAGCAGGACTTATAAAAGGACCCCAAACATGGGGTGACTCGAGAGGACCAGACCCTCACTGGAAACATATGCTGACTCTTGCCTGACCAGAGAACAAAAGGACTTGCTTTAAACCAACAAAGGATTTGTTTTAACCAACTATGTAGAGAACTGTGGATTCATTTGTCCTACCTTGAGAACAAATTTTCTATCTTTAATTAGCCTACCCACAGGAAATAGGGCGTTTTACCATTTGAAATTCCCTAACTTGCTACTGCCAGTTGCCCCGGCTGGCATGTCTCCGTGGGCTAGAGCATCATCCCATAAACAAAAGATTGCAGGTTTGATGCCTGGTCAGGGAGCATGCGAGAGGCGACCAATCCATGCTCTCTCTCTCCCTTCTCCTCTCTCTGGAAAGCAATGAAAAAAAAATGTCCTCAGATAAGGACTTTTAAAAATCCACTAAGGTTGCCATTTTGCAAAGTCACTGACGAATTTTTTCGCGGAGGGGTGTGTGCTCCCAGACTTTCCCATGCACGTGTTTGCTTGCCTGGCAGATAAATAAACTCAGCTGAAAAAAAAACTAAAAAATTGGCTTCTTTATTATTTTTTATTCTTGCCAAGTTTTATGGCACAAGCAAGAAGACAAAATGTGCTGGTTAAAGGGCCTGACGATAAGGACAATAAAAAATGTGTTGTGTTAAATATAAATTAAGAGGGAAATTTAATAAACAGTTAAGAAATCCAAAGTTACAAATCGCATTTTAATCCAAAGTTTAAAACAATAAAATGTCAATTATAATAAATGATAACATCACTATATTATTTCATTTCTAACTTCTTTGTTTATTACATAAACACTCCTTAATTTCATTCTTCTTAACTATCTGACTGGTCCCAGTTGCAGTTATTAAGAGAGCTTTTCATTTCTTGTGCAGTTTTGATAAGAGTTGTTTGTACGAGAACACAGTTATTGCTAACCCACATCATTAGAGATATATAATAATTATCTAATGAATAAAATGTCAAGATATTTATTTCACTTTAAATCTTCCAAAATGATGGGGAAGTCTTATACATAATAAAGCTATACAAAATAAAGAATGTGAAAAGTCATCGATCAAGTTCACGGATAAACTAATACCACATAGTAAAACTTTCTGAAGCTGTTGACAGCAATTCACCTCAAAAACAGATTGAAGTATGTGACAGAAAACTAACTTTTAGTCAGTTCTATCACAATTTACTAAGCACTACAGTAAAACAGGGCTACACTATAGTTTGCTATCAGGTAGCATGATTCCACTGATTTTATCCTTTCTCAAGATGGCTGTGGGTTGGCCATAGGTGGTCTTTATTATGTTGAGGTATGTTCCCTCTATTCCCACTCTGCTGAGAATTTTTATCATACATGAGTACTGGATTTTACAAAAAGTTTTTTCTGCATCTATTGATATGGCAATGTGGTTTTTATCCTTCATTTTTCTCATGTGGTGTATCACACTTCAAGGCCATAGTAATCAAAATAGCGTGGCACCAGCATAAAAATAGAGTTCTAGATCAATGGAACAGAATAGTGAGCCCCGGGGGTGGGGGGGAACCCGTGTCTTTATGGCCAGTTAATATTTGACAGAGGAGGCAGGAGCAAAAAGTGGGGCAAAGACAGTCTATGAAATAAATAGCATTGGAAAAAAATGGACATATAAAGGCAAAAATAAGGAAACTACACTACCTTCTCACACCATACATCAGCATAAACTCAGAATAGATTAAAGACCTAAATGTAAGACTCGAAATCATAAAAATCCTAGAAGAAAACATTGGCAATAAAATCTCATACATTTCTCATAGAAATATTTTTCTGATGTATCACCTCGAGTGAGGGAAGCAAAAGAAAAAATAACAAAAAGAACTACATCAAACTAAAAAGTTCTTGCACAGCAAAGAAAATCAACAAAATGAAAAGAAACCCACTGAATGGGAGATTTGCCAATGATATATCTGATAAGAGGTTAATAACGAAGATGTATGAAGATCTTACACAGTTCAATACCAAAATTTTTTTTAAAAAAGAGCAAAAGACCTAAATAGAAACATCTCCAAGGAGGACAGACAGATGGGTGATAGACATCTGAAAAGATGCTCAATGTCACTAATCATCAGAGAAGTGTGAATTGAAACCACATGCGATATCACCTCACACGGATCAGAAGGGCTGTCCTCAGTAATTCAACAAACAAGTACTGCGAGGATGTGGAACCCTCACGCACTGTTGGTGGGAATGCAAACTGATGCTGCAACTGTGGAAGAGTATGAAGTTACCCCAAAAAATCTAAAATGAAACTGCCTTTTGACCCAATTATCCCACTTCTGGGAATATACCCTAAGAATCCCCAAACACCAATTTGGAAGAATATATGCACCCCTATGTTCATTGCAGCATTGTGTCCAATAGCCAAGATTTGAGAGCACCCCAAGGGTCCACCAGTAGATGAGTGGATAAAAAAGCTGTGGCACATTTACACAATGGAATACTACTTGTCCATAAAAAGAAAGAAACTTTACCTTTTGTGACAGCATGAGTGAACCTGCTAAGTAAAATATGCCAGTTAGAGAAAGATGATTTCACCTGCATGTGGGATCTAATGAACAAAATAAACAAACAAAACAGAAGCAGACTCACGGACACAGAGAACAGATTGACAGCCGTTAGAGGAGAGGGGGGTTGCCAGGCTGGGTGAAACGGTGAAAGAATCAAGCAAAAAAATTGTTTTAGTTTTTGAAATGTGCTGGAGGTGGTGATAAATTTTATACACCGTTCCTGCCTGTGAGGGGGTTACATATTAGTTAAAGCTTGATTTAAAAAATTACTTAAATAGTATGCTATTTCTACTTTCTAAAAATTCAGGGAATATACCTATCTTTATACTCTTTGTAGAAATGAGAGACAGCTAATGATAGTTGAATTGCACTAAGCCTTTAATTTGCATCATAATCTTCTGATAGTAACAGGAAAGATGTAAGGAAAAAACATGTTATTTCTTCAAAATCATTTTCCCCAGATGACCCAGATTACCATACTCCCTCATATTTATCATCCAAATCAATTCTATGCACTCTCCAAGACCCACAGTGGATACTGTAGTTTATCAAATCTGTGACTGTCGTATCCATCGTTATTGTGTGTTCTGTTTGAAAGGGGGAAATCCTGCCAATTAAACTAGGATGTACCATCAAATTCAGTCTACTCATCAATTTTAAGATGTATTCAGATTTCAGAGGTGGTAAAATATTTCAAAGAAAATATGTATATTAGAATTGCTGAACTACAGCATTCCTTATGTGTTAGAATAGGTGAATAGGGAGGGTGGGGCATAGGGGACACGCTGTCTTTGAACAGTAACTGCTGAACGCTCAAAGTGGTGTGGGCAGGTGGGCTCGTAGATTGAGCATCCATCATGAAATGGGCAAAGACGTTGAAAGAGTCTTTAAAAAAAAACTCGGTGAGGCTGAACACAGCCTCTCACAACACCGCCAGCTAGTACTCAGATACAGATGGGGTCCTAGAACACTCAGCTAGTGGGAGAAGCCTGTGCTATAGGGGGCCACTTTCTGGAAGATAATGCTTGGGTTTTTTGAGTCTCGTATCCTCAGGTGAGGATTAAGAGGGGAAAAAAAACAAGTATATTTTCATCAAATCATTCAAATCACATTAAAAATGTTTACCTTTTCTAGTCCTTGCAGAATGAGCAGAAAATATACGAGTTTAGCTCTCACTCTACCATGCATAAATCTAGAATTATCAAGGTTACTCTTTGCTATCACCATTTTATTGTGCTACATTTTTTCTTTAACCTCCCACCCAAAATTAGCATATCTATAATTCAATTATCATTTCAATTCTTAACATATCATGAGCTTACACTAGTCCAGGTATTTTCACATATATTGCCTCTTGAAGACAGATGGTGTTTAACTCTTGCCATTCTATGTTATGGATGCGCTGTGAAACTTTGTCTTGTCTACCTTACTCTGGAAGATATTAAACAGAAATTAGCAGAGCATCTTCCCTGTTCTTTTCATAATCCTAAAAGGTATAATAGATAATTAGGCAATAAATAGATTAAAATGACAAGGATAATTTTCAACTCTGAGTGGTTTTCCATTTTACTTCGATTTCCAAGACTAAGGATTTTACTTCCTATTCACTTAACCACAGAACTTTAAAGACTCGAAACACTTAAGAATCAACCCACTTATTTTAGATGACTTTGCCCATCAAGAGTCACTGTTTCCTGAGAACTTAGCATGTACAGGAACTCTATAAAATGTTCCATTTCGGGTACTTCATTCAGTCCTCACAGCCACCCAGGATATAATTATCAGCTCCATTTCACAGATGACAAAACTAGATACCAGAGAAGTTACGAAATTGGTCCTAGGCCACCCCACTTCCTAACTGCAGAACTCAATGGTATTTCTGATGTGCCCCTGCTCACCAGAGTGCGCATTCTTTTCACTATGCGTCTCTCATTGGGAACATCAACACCAGATGCTAAAATGTACTGTGGACCCTAGGACCAATGTTTTTATGGTCATACACTTATTTCTTTCCTTTTATTCCTTTTCAGTTCCTTCTGAATGAAGGAAACAACATTATTACTTTCCCTTCATATAAAATAATGAAAATCTTACTGTCTACCATCAATCATTAAAACATGTTCCTGAAGATACTGAATAAATTCAATACCAGTAAGTCATATTCTTTTACTTCTTTAAATTGGTTTATCTAACCTCATTGCCCTTTTCCCCAATTATCTGAGAACATCTGGAAAGATCTAACTATGGCTACATTAAGCTCTGCCCAATTAATTTCACACCATAATTCAATAATATACAGAGGTATTGGCCCACCACCTATAGACACTCCTAACCACATACATCAGTTAGAAAGCTAAAATGGTAAAAATTAAAGTAAATTAAAGCCTCCAGGGATGATGGTTGTGTGTTGCTTCCATACATTTTTTAATTTTATTTTTTCCCATACATTTTTGACATCCAACTTCCTACTTCACGAAGAGGTGAAAAGTGTTTAGTATCAGACTGTGTGGGCAATGACCTTCATGTGTGGGATTCCGATGTGCGCTTCCTCCAGGCCCTTACAGCTCTTCCTATGCTCTCTGCTAAATGGCATCATGGATTCTAATGGTTTCAGATTCATGTTTTTGAAATATATAATCTTTATATTTTTATTTTTATTTTTATTTATTTATTTATTTTTAGAGAGAGGGGAAGAGAGGGAGAAAGAGAGGGAGGGAAACATCAATGTGTGGTTGCATCTCATGTGGCCCTCACTGGGGACCTGGCCTGCAACCCAGGAATGTACCCTGACTGGGAATCGAACTGGCAATCCTTTGATTCACAGCCCACGCTCAATCCACTGAGCTACACCAGCCAGGGCTGAAATATATAATCTTGATTATATTTTTCCACTACCACTCAGTCCCTGTACTCGCCTCCCCCCGGCAATTGAATTTTATACATACATGCTCCCTATTATCTCCCCCCATTCTAGGATACCTCCCTGAGTTCCACACCTTTGTGTCTCTCCTAGAAGCTCGGGGTAGATGGGTCAGGGGATGTATCTAATACTGAACCGCCTCTACTCCCCTGGCAACCTTACTCCTCCCTCCAGTGTTTCCTTGCCTTGAAAATTCATCCAGTTGCTGAAGGTAGAAACCTGAAGTTCGTCCCTTCACTTCCTTTTCTTCACCCCACACACCCCAAAATCCCTCTGCCTCCTTATCATTCCCACGGTCCTCACTCTGGCCCAAAACTAAAGCCATCACCACCATGACTGCTGAAATGACCTGCACATTTGGTTTAGTAAAATCTGAGTCCACTCCACCCACTCAAATCCTTTCTTAACTCTAAGCAGAGTGATCTTTTTAAATGCAAAATGGATCACTTCAGATCTTCTAACGGTTTTCAACCACCTTTTTATCGAAGTCTAAAATCCTTACTATGGCTCACAGGGTCCTTTTGGATCTGGCACTTTTCCACTTGGTTCGCTGTGGATTTTTCAACTGAGTTGTAATTGACATCTAATGTTAGTTTCAAGTGTGCAATGTAATGATTTGATATTTATAAGACGATTACCAAAATAAGTCTAGTTATCATCTTCATCATACAAAATAAAAATGTGTTTTTCTTATAATGAGAACTTCCAATAGTTACTATCTTGGCAACTTTTAGTTATGAGCTACACTATTGAGTACTGTCATCATGGTGCACATCACAGCCCCATGACTTATTTATTGTATAAACAAAAGTTTGTACCACTTGACAGCCTTCACCTATTTGGCCCACCCCCTCAAAACCCCTCCCTGCTCTGTTCCCGAAAGCTAGAAGTTTTGTTTGTTTGTTTGTTTTGTTTTATTTAGATTTCACATATAACTGAAATCATGTGATGTCTGTCTTTCTCTGACTTGCTTCACTTAGCACAATATTCTTGCATTGAAAAGAAAATGCTTACCCCTACCCCAAATAATAATAATACAGTTAAACGGCATATGTCTAAAGGCAGCATATATTTTATAAACATTTTTTGTCTTATTAAAATTGGCAATTAAGAAATTACTAAGTTTTTTAACAGAAATTGAATTAGGGGCTGCCTTGTTATTTGCAACAGCCTCTTTTACTTGGTTTCTAAGGTTGAGTACAATCCAGTTTTCTGCTTACTCAATAATATATGATTACATTGGTCTCTGACATGCAATTAGATGTAATCTTGACTTAAAGCCATTGGAGAACATCAAAATTTCAGTTTCTATATTGCTTTATATGATCTATTTTTAATGTTGTAACATTTATTTGCATAGTGCTTTCCAAAGTAAATATATAGCCATTATTTTCTTCTACTATAGATCTGTAGCTAGAAATATATAATATATCAATTTTCATTTTACTGAGATCATGACACTATCCTAAGAAATCTGTAAGAAAAATGTTCACATTATTCATTAAAAATATAGATTCAATTTTTTATTTCAATAGCCATTTTAATATGTCCTGTTTGATTATATGAATATATGCTAAGTCAAGTGGTTTCAGGTAATAATAATCAGGAGTAATATTATCCAAATACTAGCAATCAGGCTAATATCAAAAGAACACTATATAAAAGGGCCTTGGAGTATACTAACCCAGAATATTGTCTGAATATTAATAACTAAACAAGGAGAA
>PVKM010006839.1:0-36725 GCA_004027735.1 Carollia perspicillata
TTAAACGTGGGAGGCGGGGGTGGGTAGGGCAAAGGAGAGTAATGGAGGAAGAATGGGTACAACTGCATTTGAACAACAATGAAAAGAAAAAGTCTTGAAAGCCTATTGCTTCTTTCCAAAAACACCAAGGAAACTTTTGTTTTAAAATATAAAAATTTGAATAAAACAACGCACTGGAATGTAGTAAGAGTAAATTTCAATTTCTAAAGCACAAAAGAATAAGTAAAAAGCAACAATGAAGCAAAACAACTACATTTTTACATATTTTATTCCAGTCACATAATAAATATATACTTCAGCTAAAAGGAACAAATTATATGTGTGTGTGTGTTCCTTCGTATATATATGCAAATTGTATATATATACAAATTATATGTATATATTTTGTTCCTTTAGCTACTCTGTATTAGAGAAATATTATATATACATATATTATTTATAAATACACACTAATATATGTTTTTATATAAGTATGTTGTATAATATATAATACATGTGGGGGACCTCAAAAACTGGAATTATCTTCTGGAATTATCTTCTGGAATTATCCTTGTAATACAGGCTTCCCCCACTAGGGGATTGATCTAAGAACCCATCTGTATCAGTGTACCAACTGGCATTGTTGCGGGAGGCTGTGTTGGGCTTCAGTGAAATTTTTTTGAAGACTCTGTCAACATGTTTGCCCATTTCATGATGGGTAATTTATGACTGCACCTGCCCACACTACACTGAGTGTTCAGCTGTTTTTAACCCAAAGTGTCATGACCCTCATGCTACATCTCACCCTGAGTGAATTTTCCTTGTTTCCCCAAATTAAAAAATCCTCAAAGGGAAACATTTTGCCAATGTGAAAGAAGTGAAAAAAAAAAAAAAAAAACAGAAGCACTAAAAGGCATCAAAGTTAACGAGTACAAAAACTGTTTTAAGCAGTGGAGAAAAGTATTGACAGGTGTATTGCATCAAATGGAGACTACTTTGAAGATGACTGAAGTTTAAACATGTAAGAAGAAATACATAATTTAAAAAATAAATCCCAGTTTTTTGGGTTCCCCTTAATATCTCAAAATTATAATTTTAAGGGTGATATTAGAAGATGAAGACACTTTAGTGCAGTAAAATTTACATATATCATATACACAAATATATTTACATACATTTACTTGTATTAAATATATACTATGTATATAATGTGCTGATATGTTATATATTAAAAAATATATATACACATTGTACGTAACTATATTTTAAAAATATTTAAAGATGGTGGTGGCAGAGCCCAGCGTTTTAATTTATCCACATCCCCAATAAAAACACATGTAACAAGTAGATATCTAAACCAATGTCCAATGGGCAGTGGACAATGGACATTGTTTATATAAAATTAAGTTAAAAGACATTCCCAGAAAAACAAAATATAGGTAAATGGGAATAAACTACCAATTTCCACAATAGCTGCATGAGTTGTATTCATATCATTGAGGGGAAAGCAGAGGGAAGCAGACGGTATATTATAGAAGTAAAATCAGAAAAGCACCAAAAGCCAATAGACATTTGCTGGAAAACATGACAAAATATTCAAGACTATTAGTTGAATCAGAAGGTTACACACACTTTAATAAGACTGAATTCAAAGAATGCACAGTAATGCTTGAAGGGGCTGGAGTGGTCTTGCTCCTGTGAACACTTGTAATTGTCAGATGAGGGCTCCTCCTTGGAAGATTCCTGACTGAGGAGGAACTTCTTGGAATAAAATAAAAATGGAGTGATACACAAGAATAAAGAAGAAAACACCAGAAGATCTGAATAAAAATAGAGAGGATATAAAATCCAGGAAATCTCAGAAAACAAGCCACCGATTTTCAATACCAGATGAAACTAACAAAATTAAAATCTCTATAAACTTATAAAAGTTACATGAATGAAGATTTATCTAAATACTTAAGGGAAATTAATTTATTCTAAAAATGAGGAACATATAGAATTGTGAGAAAATATGCTACAAATTTACTTTATGAAAAGGAAAGCAGAGAATAAAATAACATTTTTGCTACAGTGAAATGTGTTATAAAGACATGTCAAAAAATGGATCTACAAACTACTATTAAAAATAAGCAGAAGGTAATAAGAAATTTATATGACACAAAATAACAACAATGATTGAAAATCTCAGAATTAATGACACACTTAGGAAAGAAATTGGAAATAAAAAAGAAAGTTGTTTTAAATGACATTGGGTATGTTCAGGGTGATATGTCTGTAGATGAAACATACACCATGCTCATGGATAGAAAAGATTAACATTAGTAATAGAACCATAATACACAAAGCATTCTATAGATTCACTGCAATTCTTATCAAGAAACCAAAGATGTATTTTAGAGAACCACAGCAAATATTCCAAAAATTTACATGGAACTACCAAAGGACCTGAACAGTACATTGATCTTGAGAAAGAACAAAGTTTAAGTAATCGCACTAGCTAATATTAAGCTGTAGTAAAAATTAAATATAAAACAGTGCAACACTGGCAAAAAACAGACACATAGGTCAATGGAACAGAATAGAAAGCCTAGAAATAAATCCACACTTTTATAGGCAGTTAATATTTGACCAAGGAAACAAGCACATACATGGGGCTCAAGATGGCTTTTTTCAGTAAATGGTGTTGGGAAAATTGGACAGAGACATGCAGAAAAGTGAAAATACACCACCTTGTTAGGCCACACACAAGAATAAATTAAAACTGTATTAAAGACTTAAATATTAGGCCAAAAGCATTAAAAACCCTATTAGAAATCATAGGCAGTAAAATCTCAGACATTACTTATAGCAATATTTTATCTGATATATCTCCTCAGGCTAGGTAAACAAAGCAGAAAATAAACAATTGGAAATACATAAAATTAAAATATTTTTGCACAGAAAAGGAAACTATCAGCAAAATAAAAATATAACACACTGAATGAAAGAACATATCTGCTGATATATGTAATAGGAGTTTAATATCCACAATTCATAAAGAACTTAAAAAACTTAAAACCAAAAAACCAAACAACTCAATTAAAAACAGGCAAAAGACCTGAATAGATGCTTCTTTTAAAAGAACATACAGATGGCCAATAGACATGTGAAAGGTCAACATCACATACCATCAGAGACATGCACATTAAATCTACAATGAAATATCATCTCACACATGTTAGAATGGCTATCACCAATACATCAACAAACAAGTGCTTCCAAAGATGTAGAGAGAGGGGAATCCTTTAACGCTGTTGGTGGGAATGCAGACTGGCGCAAACACTGTGGAAAGCAGTATGGAGATACCTCAAAAAATTTAAAATGAACTTGCTTTTAACACAGTGATCCCACTTCTGGGAATATACCCAGAAACCCATAACACTGATTCAAAAGAACATAAGCAAGCCTGTATTCATTGCAGCATTATTTACAATAACCAAAATATGGAAGCAGCCCAAGTTTCCATCAGTGGATGAGTGGACAGAACAACTATGGGACATTTACACAATGGAGTACTACTCAGCAGTAACAAATAAAATTTTACCCTTTTGCAACAGCATGGATGGATCTGAAAAACATTATCTAATTGTTCAATTAGCCAATACAACTGGCTAACTGAAATAAGCCAGAGAAAGAATAACACCGTATATTTTCACTCATATGTGGAATCTAATGAACAAACTGAACTAATGAGCAAAATAGAGACAGACTCATAGATAGAGAGCAGGCTGAGCTCTGGGGTGGGGGGTTTTGGGTTGAAGGGGTTAGCAAAAAGTAAAGTAACTCATGGACATGGACAACAGTGTGGTGATTGCAGAGGGTAGGGAGCTTAAGGAGGATTCATGGAAATGAAAATAATACAATAAATATAAATTTAAAAAAGACAGTAACTTTAGATATAAAGACAAAATTAAATGAAACACTACAATGAAGAAATACAGCAGGCTGATTCTTAAACAGGTTAAAATAACACAATTAAAAGTCAAAAACAAATAATGAAAGTTATAAATATGACTTCAGAGAAAATGGCAATTATTGAAACTGCATGAAAGGACCAACAAATGAATGCAATTCCTTGAGGAAGAAAAATAAAGGTATGGAAACAGAAAAAAATAATAAAACCTAACCCCCTATCAAAAAAAATCTGAAATCAAAATATATATATTTGTAACTGATTATTAAAAGATGATACACAGTGATTGCTGGGGACAGGGAGATAAAGGGAACTAAATATTAATGGAAAAATGCCATAAAGATTGAATTTTTAAAAGACAACATATTTTATTCCTGATAATATTGAAACAATAGCAAGACCATACATATTCTGGTAAAAATCTGATTTATTAATCTGATTTAAAAATAAAAGAACAAAACCCTTTGGGCAAGCTACCAGGGATAGGGACACTTGTTTTTGTATAACTATTAAAACTTAACTATTTAAAATATATGTAATAAAATATATAAATATAAAATATTTAATATAGAAATTATACATTATATATATATATATTTCTAAAAGAAGCAGGTACAATTTTTGTTGTTGATCATAGTTTATCAACACCTGATGTAGGAAAAGAGCAAGTAAAATATAAATAACTGAGATAATTTATTGTCAGTGTTTTAGAATATTGACTTATAAGAATCAATGCAGTTACATATTTAATTTAACATCGATATTAACTATCAGACAATTTTTATATTCCAAAATAATGAAATTTAAAGTTAAAAAGTCAGAAAAAAGTGTTATAAACAAAAGTCGGGGAATATTCTTTTCTAAGCCCTTCCTAAAAATGTAGTATACAATGTGAAGAAACAGGCATAAGAACTAGTAAGTATTAATTATATATTTACCTATAGATCGAAGACTAAGTGAGGTATAAGGGATAGTGTATCATATACAATTTCTATATGATAAGACAGTGAAAATATATAAAATAGAGTGAAAATAGGAAGAGCATATTCAAAACTACTGATATTCAGTATTCTATATGGTGGTAGTATCAATAATATTTTTTGAAGACTTCTATGTTGGTATTATTGGATAAATAAATGAGTTATGGTTCTGTCATACTCTATACCCTTGAGAATGAGAGCTCTTTGTATAAAATAAAATACATATAAAAAAGAAAATACACATGCAATATAGAAGTGAAGTAAAATTAAGTCAGCCCTATATTTGCATGGGAGGTCTCAGTTTGAGACATTTTATCTTAAAGTATATGTGTTCATCATAGACTTGATCATTGAGAACTCATACATGAAAAGGCTTTGTTAATAGCAATAAGCATTCTTAGTGTTAAGAAATTTCAGTTCCACTAAAAGAAAGATGAATTTTCCTTACACAAATGTTTAAAGAGAACAACGCATGAGATGAGTATAGAATATCTTTCATCATACCAACTATAAAGAAAGTTACCAAAGACTCCTACTAAGAAGGTCTCCTGGTGGCAAAGTGGGTTCAGATTCCAGCAGAGAGGTCTTTTGTGCAAGCTGTACTTTAGGGAGAATCCCGTGGTGAACTGCCTTACTCTGTACTGAACCACATTCCTCTGCAGTGAACTGTCTGTCTCTACAATACCAGCGCTGTATTTTTGCCACTTGAGTCAGCTCTTATAAAGGATTTTCTAGAATTCTATTTCAACCAATAGAACTAAAGCTTTCCTTATCCAATTAGAGTTGTCTAACTCTGGCCATTCAAAGTGGCTCTATTCTGAAGAATCAGGACATTGACTTTTAGATTAATCAAACAGTGAGGATTTGGAATCCTCATTGGCATGAGAGTGGACCAATCAGGGACCAAGGATGGGGAACCTTGTTTATATAAGCCAGCTCCCCTATGGCTGTGGATGTGCAATTTTCCTTTCCACCTAAGACTAAAGAGTCCATCTCTCTGGCTGAACAGAAACACCAAAAGTATCTTGGCAGGGCTCCTTGGCCCCAAAGGTCTTCTATAATCATGTTGTTTCCACAGCCATGTTTAATCACAATAGAGCAATTTTCCATGGAATGAAATTTTCTTTACCACATGCCAAATTGGGGCCCCCAAATGTGTATTTCTGTTAGCATTGGATTGGGTCCAAATACCATCAGTTGGCATTATTATATTACCAAAGTACCAAAAACTAGTTTTTATCAGGTTCTTACTGTCCAATAGTGAGACAATTTGAGTTCCAAATTAGGTAATAATAGTGATGAATTTAAGCTTTTAACATATGTTTTAACCATGGGCTCATAATACCTAAACATAATTATTTTCAGAGGGTAGTACAGATGAAAATAACTATTTTGAAAACTAGCCAACCATGTATTTCAACTTTTTTTTCACAAAATGTACCACACGGAAACTAAAGAGGGAAAAGTATCTCCTTATAAAAGTGTTTCGACTTCCAGCCAAGATGGAAGCATAGGTACATATACTGTGTCTCCTCCCACAACCAAAAGAAGGACAACAACCAGAACTGACAGAAAATTGAACTATATGGAAGCCTGACAACCAAGAAATTAAAGAATAAAGATTCATGGAGACTGGTAGGAAGGGCAGAGATGAGCAGCCAAGCAGAGAGGACTCACAGCAAGGTGGAGGCTGGAGGACTGGGTGAGGTGGTGCCTGGCAAAATGGTGGTACTACATTTGCATTCAGATAAACCAGGAAGAATAACTGGGGAGTGAGACAGTCTGTACATCCCAGGTTTCCAGTGTGGGGAAATAAAGCCTCAAAACCTCTGACTGAGAAAACCTGTGGTGGTTGAGGCAGCAGATGAAACTCCACGCCTCACAGGAGAATTCATGGAGACACACACAGGAAGATGTATACACCTGGGAATCAGAACAAGAAATGCCCAATTTGCTTGTGGGTATGGTGGAAGTGACTGAAAGCCAGCAAAGAGCCAAACAAGTGGCAATGTTCCCTCTCAAATCCCTCCCCAACACACAGTGCCATGACATAGCAATGTGGGTTGCCCCACCCTGAAAAATACCTAAGTATCCACCTTTTACCACATGACAGGTGCCCCGAGATAAAAAAAAAAAAATGGCCCAAATGAAAGAACAGATCAAACCTCCAGAAAAACACAACTAAGTGATGAAGAGATAGCCAACTTATCAGACACACAGTTCAAAACACTGGTAATCAGGAAGCTCACAAAAATGGTTCAGTATGGTCACAAAATAGAAAAAAAAAAACTGAATACTATGAAAAGTGAAATAAAGGAAAAGGTACAGGAAACCAACAGTGATGGGAAGGAAACCTGGACTCAAATCAATGGTTTGGACTAGAAGGAAGAAATAAACATTCAACCATAACAGAATGGAGAAACAAGAATTCAAAAATATGAGGAGAAGCTTAGGAACTGCCAGGACAACCATAAATGTTTCAACATCTGAATCATAGGGGTGTCAGAGGGAGAAGAGCAAGAGCAAGAAATCAAAAACGTACTTGAAAACATAATGAAGGAGAACTTACCTATTCTGGCAAAGCAAATAGACTTCTAGGTTATCCAGGAAGCTCAGAGAGTCCAAAAGAAGTTGAACTCAAGGAAGGACACACCAAGGCACATCATAATTAATTACCCAAGATTAAAGATAATAAGAGAATCTTAAAAGCAGCAAGAGAAAAGGAGACAGTTACCTACAAAGGAGTCCCCATAAGACTATCATCAGCTGATTTATCAAAAGAAAAGTTATGGGCAAGAAGGGGCTAGAAAGAAGTATTCTAAGTCATGAAAGGCAAGGACCTACAACCAAAATTACTCTCTCCTGCAAAGCTATCATTTAGAATGGAAAGGCAAATTGAATGCTTCCCAGATAAGGTCAAGTGAAAGGAGTTCATCATCACCAAGTCCTTATTATATGAAACGTTAAAGGGACTTATCTAAGAAAACAAATATAAAAAATGCAAACAGTAAACTGACAACAAACACAACTATCAACAATCAAACCTAAAAAAACAAAAACAAAAACAAAAACGAGCTAAGAAAACTAGAGTAGGTACAAAATCACAGAAATGGAGATCACATGGAGGGTTATTAGTGGGAAAAGGGAGAGGAGAATGGGGGAAATGGTACAGGTAATAAGTAGTATAAATGGTAGGTAGAAAATAGACAGGAGAGGTTAAGAATAGTATAGGAAATGTACAAGCTGAAGAACATATATGTACAACCCATGGACATGAACTAAGGATGGGAGGATATGAGTGGGAGAGGGTCTGCAGGGTAAAAGGGAAAAAAAGAAGGGAAATGGGAAAACTGTAATAGCATAATCAAAATATATTTTAAAAAGTAGAAAAAACCACAAGTGTTTTTACAACCAACTGGAAAACTGTTAAAATTGAGAATATACTCAGTTTGTAATCCTACATTTTTTAAATGGGACTAGACAATGAGGATCAGCACCCACTAACTTTATTGCAAAGGAGACAATCAAACATTGTGTACCTGCTAATAAGAAGACATGCACCTTTTATAGTCTTGCCAATGGGATTGAAACCTGAAATGGCTGAAGCATCCAAATACAGCTGTACAGGAAATACAAAAGACAGAAACAACTAAACCACACCATGGATATTCAATCAGCAAAATTCAGACTATGAGAAATTCTACAGATCAAATCACTTGGGTTCTTCAATAAATACATTATAAGATAAATAAGAATATGAGAAGACAACTCATGGATTAAACATACACTTTAAGTAAAAATTGACAAGACTAAACTACTGTGTCTAAGGATGTGCCACCATGTTCTAAAACTAAAGAAACACAACAAAATCATTATAAAGAAATCAGTTGTTAATTTGTGGGGAGGGATTCATAATGTGGGTGGAACACATAGAGAGTCTTAAGAGGTAGCTGTCATATTTCCTAATATGTGTGAAAACTAAAAGGTATTTGACTTATGATCACTAATTAAACCACACAATTCCAGTGTGGTATTCTGCATTTGTGCTTTATTTCACAATTAAACATAGTTTAAAAAAGCAAAAAAAAAAAAAAACCCAACTATTTCTCATTTAATGTTTTTCATTTCAATGTTTCATTGTGGTGGTCAGAAAGATTATAATGTGTGTATCTTTGGTAATAGTTTTAGTCTGTAGAGGTTTCTAACAAATTGGAATTTTCAAGTGATTTTTCAAGCTACAATTGTGGTTTCATAGTTACTGTGAAAATGTTTACAAAGAATAGTGTTCAATGATTAAACATGTGTTTAATTGTTTTCAGGTTCCAGCAGTGATACGTGTGGGAATAAAAATATAATATATATATTATATATATTATATATATAATATATATTATATATATTATATATATATGATAGATAGATAGATAGATAGATAGATATGTTCCAAGGATTTTATTGTCTAATGGAGGAGAAAAATGAAAATAAATGTATGCTCAAAATATGTATCAATGATAAGCTGAGTGTTCATCAAAAATATTTTCTCTATGACATGTATACACAACTACTTCTCAACTCCCTTTCATTTGATGGTGGCCATATGCATGGGCTTTATATAGTCAATATGAGCAGAATTGATTGTCCCTGTTTCACAAGTGGACCAAAGGACCTCTACATACAACCCTGACTGCTATTTCCCCTTCTTCTGTAAATGTGGAAGTCAGATGCTATATACAGAAGATTCACAAGTTGGTTGGACATTGGTTCCTAAATCACAACTTAAGACAGAGCCAAATGTCTATCAAGAACAATTATTTTGGACATTATTTTTTAAAATATTTTATTTACTTATTTTTAGAGAAAGGGAAAGGGAAGGGAAACATCAATGTGTGGTTGCCTCTCATGTGTCCCCTATTAGGGACCTGGCCTTCAACCCAGGCATGTGCCCTGGCTGGGAATCAAACCAGTGACCCTCTACTTCACAGGCCCACACTCAATCCACTGAGCTGCACCAGCCAGGGCTCTGGACATTATTTTAATGAAAATAAACTACTATTTTTTAAGTCACAGCTATTTAATGTGTATACGTTACAGCACCTAGCATCACTGTAATATATAAATTAGCAACATAAGTGGAATTCCACCATAAAAAGACTTAGGTATGCAATTTTCTGGTAGAGTGGCAAGGAAATAAATATCAGAGGCTGGAAAAATTGAATTCGGGTTATAAAATTAAAGAAATCTTAGTACCTGAGAAAATAAGCCAGTGCTTACTGTGTTTATGGCTTTAGCAGAAGAGTTTGGGAAACAGACTTTTAATTGAATAATTGGTGACTTAATTGTCTGCATTAAGTATAATGTTAGAAATAAGAGATGAGCTTTAAAAAGTAGGCTGATTCATACAATTTACAGGTGTGCTTTTCTAGAAGAGGCTGCACTAGTAACACATGGAGTCAAAGCAGCTCTACCTAGTACATAGAAACAAACAGGGAGTCTGCCAAAATGAAGAGACAAACAACCATGGCCCAAACAAAAGCACAAAACTAAACTTCAGAAAAAGAGCTAAACAAAATTTATATAAGCAATCTATCAGATACAGAGTTCGAAACACTGGTTATTAGGGTGCTCAAGAAAATTATTGGGTACCTCAACAGCATTAAAAAACAGGCACAAATGAAGGTCACACTAGGTGAAATAAAGATAATTTACAGGGAATCAACAGTGGAGTGGATGAATCTGAGTATCAAATCAATGATTTGCCACATAAGGAAAAAACACTCAGAACTGCAGGAAGAAAAAATAGAATAGGATAAGGAGCCTCTGGGGCATCTTCAAATGTGCCAACATTTGAATCATAGGGGTACTGGAAGGAGAAGAGAAAGAGTAGGAAATTGAAAATTTATTTATAAAATAATGAAAGAAAAATTTCCTAAGTTGGTGAAACAAATAGACATACAAATCCAAGAAGCACAGAAAGTCTCAAAAATGTTGGATGCAAAGAGGACCACATCAAAACACACCATAATTAAAATGTCAAAACTTAAAGATAAAGAAAGAATCTTAAAGTATCAAGAAAAAAGCAGATAGTTACCCACACAGCAGTTCCCATAAGACTTTTAGCTGACTTCTTAAAAGAACTTTGTAAGATAGAAGGGACTGGCAAGAAGTATTTAAAGTGATCAAAAGCAAGGACCTGCAACCTAGATTATGCTATCCAGCAGAGCTATTATTTAGAATTGAAGGGAAGATAAAGTGCTTCCCAGATAAAGCAAAGCTAAATGAATTCACCATCACCAAGCCATTATTATATAAAATGTTAAAGGACTTATTTAAGAAAAAGAAGATCAAAACTATGAACAATAAAATGGCAATAAATTCCAACCATAAACAATTGAATCTAAAAAATAAGCTAAGCAAACAAGCAGAACAGAAACAGAATCATAGATATGGATATGATTTGAAGGGATATCAGTTGGGAAGGGGAAGTCAGAGAAGGGGGAGAAGGTGCAGGGATTAAGAAGTACAAATTGGTAGGTACAGAGTAGACAGGGAGATATTAAGAGCAATATAGGAAATGGATTAACCGAAGAATGTATATGCATGACCATGGACATGAACTAAGAGGGAGACTGCCAGAAGGAATGGGGAGTACTGGGTAGAGGGAGGCACAGGGGGAAGAAAGAAAGAAAACAATGGCCAATTCAAAAGCAGAAATAAAAAGAATAGAGATCCTTCAAACATGCAGTCATAACTGGTTATAAAAGCCAAATTTTACTAGATATAAAACAGAAAAATAATATTACAAAAAGCTTTTGAGCAAAAAAGTCCCTTTGAAAGACCTAGTCATGTGGCAAACAATAGTCTTTTGATATTATCACCCAAGCCAAATATGCCCCAGGAAGACTTGGCTAAACTGGGATATAGAGAACAGGGAATATATATATATATTTTATATATAATATATATAGTTATAGTTATATTTAATATTCACATTTATAATGTTGAAAGATAAATAGATAGATCATGGCTAGCTAACTAAATAAATACATAAGTGGTAGAGACATCTGTATATTTTTACTGAAGTATCCATGTATGTTTGCATGTATGTATATGTCTGTCTATCAGTATATCTACTGAGTGAGATGTATGCCTGGAAATTAAATTTGAACATGATTAATGGCATACAGTCTAACTGAAAGAACTAAATTAATAGTTCATTATGTAGTTGAGGAGACTATATTTCCAATAAATCCATGAACCAAGGTCTAATAATAAGAAACCTTTGCATGGAGATGGAGCAGGTAACAAATTCTGCATAGCCCCCAATGTAGGCATACTTCCCAACATCCACTTCAAATGGGGTTATGTGTGTAGTAAACAGATGAGAAAAATTCTCAGAATGTGAGACAATAAATCTATGAATAGTAATGTATACAGACAATTATCAAAGAGAAGAGAACAGAGGTCTAATATAATGCCATCTCTACTGTAAGAATAGAGAGCTTTCCTAACCCCCTTCTGGGAAGATTGCTTATTCTCTATGGTTTTTTTTTCTACCTTGTCCTCCAGCTTGCTGATCTGATTCTCTGCTTTATCGAGCCTTCTTTTGATTCCTTCTACTGTGTTCTTCAGTTCAGATATTGCATTCTTCATTTTCTCTTGGCCCTCGTTGATAGTTTCTATTTCCTTTTTCATATTGACATAGTTTTCAGTGAGTTCATTGTAGTTTTTGCCTGTAGTTTCTGGTAGTTCTCTGTGAGTTCATTGAGCTTCCTGATAACCATTGCTTTGAACTCAATATCTGATAGTTGAGTTGCCTCTAGTTCATTTAGCATTCTTTCTGAGTCTTCCTTCTTTCCTTTCATTTGGGTATTGTTTCTTTGTCTTCCCATTGTTTGTGAGACTCTTCTTGTTGGCCTCTGCTTCTTACATTGATCTGTTCTGACTTACTGGGTTTATGGTGTGAACTTCTATGGTAGAATAACTCTGAGGAAGACTGCAGTGCTGAACTGCAAGGTGATAAATCAGGGCCACAGCGGCAGATGAGGGGGATGGGACCTACCCCACCTGCCTGTACTAGGCCTCCTCAAAACCCCCTTGTCCTTTCAGAGCCTTTTTATTATTGTTATTTCTTATTTCTTTTCTTTTTTATATCTATTATTTACTCATTTTTTACTTCATCTCTCTTTTTTATTTCCTTTATTTTTCTCTTGCTTTCTCTTTCTTTGTTCCTTTCCTGTATTTTCATCTTTCATGCTTTACTTTTATCTCTCTTCTTTTTCTCCTCACATAATTACTTTTCTTTCCTTATGTGTTCTTATGTTTTTCTTTTGCTATTTTATTTCTCTTGTCAATTTTATTATTCTTTGCTCCTTGCCATTGATTTTGTAGTTTTTTGGTATTTTTTGAACTTTTTTGTGTGTTTTTTTCTGTTGGCAACTGCACAGTAGCAAACAAGATGTGGTGGGGGTTGAGCATCTCAGTTAGCCCACTGCAGGAGCCATCACATGGATGAAAGGGCCAAGAACTTTCAAGCTTTAAATACAGTAAGAAAGCCCACATAACCTACAGAAGGGACATTCTTAGAGCATCCAACTTAGGAGATAAAGGAGACAACACTGAGTCCCAGAGGGTATCTACAATGTAAATCCATCCCATGAAGTCAAGTCAAAGCAGATCTATTTAATACATAATACAAATAAAATGGTACAGCTAAAACAATGAAACATTGAAAAACCTCAGAACAAAAGAAAAGGAGGAACCTCTAGAAAAAGAGCTAAATGAAATTGAGGCAAAACATTTATCAGACAGTTCAAAGGTGTGGTCATAAGGATGCCCCAATACTTACAACTATGAGGGACTTAGTGGGAACTACATCAGCTTTAAAAAATATAGAAATACAATAAGAAGTAGTAGGAAATGAAGAATGCAATATCTGAAATGAAGAATACACTAGAAGGAATTAAAAGCAGGCTAGATGAAACAAAGAATTGAATCATCAATTTGGAATACAAAGTTAAAAAGTTCCAATTCAAAGCAATAAAAAGAATAAAGACTTAAAAAGGATAACTTAAGGGAGCTTTGGTACAATGTGTAATGTAACAACATCCACATCATAGGAATACCAGGTAGAGAAGAAAATGAACAAAGAATAGAAAACCTGTTTTAATAAATAATGACAGAAAACTCCCCTGATTTCAAAAAGAAAACAAATCTCACAAGTTCAGGAAGCAAAAATAGTACCAATAAAAATGAAACAAACAAAAAAAACCTGTCAAGTCACATCATAATTAAAATGGCAAAGTATAAATACAAAGAGAGAATCTTAAAGGAAGCAAGAGAGAAACAGTTAGTTACCTACAAGAGACCTCCAATACAGCTGATTTCTCAACAGAAACACTACAAGCACATAGGGAATGGCATTAATTATTCAAAGTAATGAAAAGTAAGTCCCTGAAACCAAGATTACTCTATCCAGGAAGGCTTTCATTTAAAATTGAGGGCAAAATAAAATATTCACGGACTGAAAAATAAGGCTAAGGAGGACATTTTTACCAAACTAGCATTGCAAAAGATGCTAAAGGACTGCAATAAGAAGAATGCAAAATATACATATAGAGAGAGAAACATAGGTACAGAGAGAAAAATGGCGATGAATAATACATATACCAATAATAAACAAATGTAAATGGATTAAATTCTCCAATCATAAGATATAAGGTAGCAGAATGGATAGAAACCATTACCTCCATTTATGATGACTACAAGAGACCCACTTCAGAACAAAATATTTATACAAACTGAGAATAAAGTAATAGAAAAAATATTCCATGCAAATGGAGACAAAAAAACTGAGGTAGCAATACTTACATCTGAAAATATACTTTTAAAAAGGCCAAAACAAAAAGAAAAAAATGTAACTAGATAATATAAAGGGATCAATCCAACAAGAGGACATAACTCTTGTAAACATGCATGCACCCCATATAGGAGCAACAAAATATATAAAGAAAATCTTAGAGGACTTTAAGTGATAGATTTATAGCAATACAGTCATTACAGGGGATTTTAACATTCCACTGTTATCAATAGATAAATTTTCCAGACAAAAAAATCAACAAGGATACACTTTCATTAAATTACACACTAGAACAAATTAACTTAATTGATATTTGTAGAACATTTCATTCAAAAGGTAAAGAACACATTTTTCTCTAGTGCATGTTGATCATTCTCAAAGAGGGACCACATAGTAAGATATAAAGTCTGTCTTAACACATCCTGGAAAATTTAAATTATATCAAGCATTATCTAAGATCATAATGGCACGAAACTGGAATTCAACCTTAATATAAAAATTGCAGCCCTGGCTGGTGTAGCTCAGTTGTTTGAGCACAGACTATGAACCAAAGGGTTGCCAGTTTGATTCCCAGTCAGAGGACATGCCTGGGTTGTGGGCCAGGTCCCCAATGTGGGGTGTGCAAAAGGCAGTCACACATTGATGTTTCTCTCCCTCGCTTTCCCTTGCTCTAAAAATAAATAAATAAAGCCTTTAAAGATAAATAAAAAAATAAAAAGTGCAGAAACATTCAAGTATATGGAGACTAAGTCACATATTAAATAACGGATGGGTGGACAATAATATCAAGGAAAAAAATCACAAAGTACCTGAAAACAAGTGAATGTGAACATACAACAGCCCCAAACCTACAGGAAAGAACAAAAGCTACCCTCAGAAGGAAGTTCAAAGCATTACAGTTCTACATAAAGAGGATAGAAAAAACTCAAACAATCGATCTCTACAGATAAAAAAACAGAAAAACAAAAACAAGAATCTCCAAAGCCCAGAGTGAGTAGAAGGAAGGAAACTATTTATATAAGAGCAGAAATAAATGACATAGAGACACAAACACAATTCAAAAGATCAATGAATCCAGGAGCTATTTCTTGAAAAGATAAAATAAAAAGATAAACCTTTAACCTGACTCATCAAGAAGAAATAGAGAAACTGAATGAGCAAGACCCAGAAAATGTGAATAAACTGATAACAACTAATGAAATTGAAACAGTAATAAAAAATCCTCCAGAAAACCAGAGTCCTGGACCAGATGGCTTCATGGGAGAATATCACCAATCATTCAAACAAGACCTAACACTTATCTTTCTCAAACTATTCCAAAAATCTCAAGAGCAGAGAAACTTCCAATCTCTTTTTATGAGACCAGGATTATCCTAATCCCACAACCAAATAAAGACAGAGCAAAGAATAAAAATTACAGATCAATAGCCTTAATGAACATAAATGCTAAAATCCTCAACAAAATATTAGCAAACTGGATAGAGCTATATATTAAAAAAAAAAACATCATGATAAGTAGGACTTATCCTGAGTTTGCAAGGTGGGTACAAATATGTATATCAATGAATGTGATACATCACATAAAGAAAAAGAAAGATAAATATCATATGATCATATCAATAGATGCAGGAAAAGCATTTGATAAAATCCAGCACCCATTTATAATAAAAAACAACTCAGCAAATTGGGAATAGTATGATCATACCTCAATATAATAATGACCATATCCCAAAAGCATGCAGTTAACATACACAATGGGCAAAAACTAAAAAAGCTTTCCTTAATATCATGAACAAGATGATCATATCTGATTTCACCACTCTTACTCAACATAATACTGGAAGTCCTAGCCACAACAACAGAAGGGAATAAATAAAAGACATCCAAATGAAAGGAGGAAGTAGTGTTGTCAATATTTGCAGATGACATGATACTGTGCATAGAAAACCCTATGGGCTCCACAAAAAAAGAACTACCAGAATTAATAAATGAATTCAGGAAAGTAACAGGATACAAAGCCAATACTCAGAAATCAAAGGAATTTTCATATAAAAATAATGAATTGCCAGAAATAGAAGCTAAGAAAACAATCCCATTTACTACTGTAACAAAAACAGCAACAAAATAATGTGCCCAGAAATAAATTTAAACCAAAGTGGTAAAATACCTCCATTTGGAAAACTACAGAACACTAAAGAAAGAAACTGAAGAAGATACACATATGTGGGAGCACATACCATGTTCACAGATTAGAAAAATTAACATCATTAAAATGTCCGTGCTACTCAAAGCAATCTATAGATTCAGTGCAATTCTTATTAAAATATCAATGTCATATTTCACAGTTCATAAACAAATATCCTAGAAATTTATATGGAACCAAAAAATACCCCAAATAGACTCTGCAATCTTAAAAAAAAATTGGAGGGAGGGATCACAATATCCGATATCAAAGTATACTAAAAACACACTGTAATCAAAATAATCTGGTACTGTTAAAAGAACAGACACATAGATCAATGAAACATAATAGGGAGCCCAGAAATGAGCCCAAGTCTCTATGGTCAATTAATAGTAGACAAAGGATGCAAGAGCATACAATGGAGTAAAAAGTCTCTTAAATAAATGGTGTTCAGAGAAGTGAACTAGTACATGCAAAAAAAAAAAAAAATGAAAGTGGAACAACATCTGTTTTACACCACCCATCAGAATAACTCAAAATAAATAAGAGACTTAAACATATAACTCATGGTACCATAAAAATCCCAGAGGAAATATAGGCAGTAAAATTTTATGCATCTCAACATAGCAATATTTTTATCTAGGGCAGGGGAAACAAAAGAAAAATAAACAAATGGGACTACATCAAATGAAAAACCTCCTGCACTGGTAAAGAAATCATTATCAAAATGAAAAGGGAACACAACATATGGGAGAACCTATTTGCCACCAGTATATTGGACAAGACTTTAATCTCCAAAATATGTAAAGAGATTCTATGACTCAACAGTAGGAAAACAAATAATTCAACTAAAACATGGACAATCAAACTAAATAGATACTTCTCCAAGAAGGACATGCAAATGGCTCTTAAACACGTGAAAAAAAATTCTAAACATCACTGCCCATCAGAGAGATATCACCTCAAACTTGCCAAAATGGCCATCATTAATAAATCAACAAACAAGTTCTGGAGAAGATGGGAAGAAAAGGGAACCCTAGTGCAATTTGGTAAGAATGTAGAGTGGTGCGTTCACTCTAGAAAATGGTATAGAATTTCCTCAAAAGTTAAAAATAGAACAACCTTTGACCCAAAATTCCACTGCTGGGAATATACCCTAAAGTCCAGAAACACCAATTTAGAAGGCTATATGCACCCCTATGGTCATAGCAGTGTTATTTATAATAGCCAAGATTTAGAAACACCTTAAATGCCCATCAGTAGAAAGTGTGTTTAAAAAAGAAAAAGAAAGTGACAATATGGTGGAGGAGTGAGTGGACTAACCCTAACCCAGGACCAATCAGGAATTACAACTAAATTGTGGAGAAATTACCCAGAACAAACAACTGAACAATAGCAAGAGAGAAGCCTTATAATCTTGGACAGACAGAAGAACCAGCTTTGGCACAACCTGTCTGGTAAGGAGTGTGGTGGAGACTTGTGAAGGCTGGATGGGCACGACAAATGACAGTGCTTGAGGAACAATTAAGCCACAGGTTGGATCCCCCAGAGAAGAATGGGGTCTAAACCCTGATCTTGGACCCCCAGCCTAGAACACTAGACCCCAAAAGTACACAGATAACAACAGCAGTGAAAAGCAGCATGATTGCTCTCTGCCAGAGATGGACAGCTAGATACACAAATAAATGTTTAAAGGGCCAACACACAAATTCTAATTTGCTGTTACTTTGCCAGGGTTCTGACAAAGGCAGAAGCAGAGTGGGCTGAAGATGCCTGAGGAAAGACTGGGACAGAAACTTCAGGGAGAGAGTGGAGAGAGTAGCTGTAGGGAACCTGGTGTTGAGTCATCACCCAAACTGAGGTAGCCATTGTGCTCAGACATACCACTGCCCTCCAAGCTGAGGCAGCCTGAGGAGAAACAACAGCCCTACCCCAAGATAGATTCTGAAAAGGCTCTGTGCTTCTTAAGTCTGACTGCTCAGTCCAGAATGACTAGATTAATAACTAAAAGAGACAATCAAGATGTAGATCTCTGGCAAAGGGAATGGAGAGTGGACTAGAAATGCTTGAGGAGAGAGAAGAGACTGGGGATGGAGGCTTTGGGGAGAGAACTCAGAGAGTGTCCACTGGGATACTGCTGCTGAGTCATCACCCATACTGCAGCAGCCATCCTGGTCAGACAGACAACTCCCCTTCCAGCAGCAGCAGCCTGAGGAGAAACAATAGCTCCAACACCAGGAGGAATTCTACACATCCCTGCGGGGCTTACGCCTAACTGCTCAGCGCAAAGTGACTAATTAACAACTTACGGAAATAACAACAGACAGCAGATTCCTGGCAGTCTCAGAGCATGCTGCCTAAGGTCAGACCATGTCAACATCTGACACCACTAGAGGTAGATCCAGAAAGAAAAAAAAAGAATGGTAAATACTAAAATCTACACAGATTAAATGCACTGTGGTCTTCTTCATGATTAATGATATTTTCTTTCCTGCATAGCTTTTTACCATTCATTTCCTCTCCAGCAACTTTGTGCATATTAAGTCACTAGGATCTATATTACCGTATATTTTTGTCTATATAATAGTATTAATCTCTTTAAACCCTTATTGATACTGGTTCATTTGCTGTTGATACTGAGATTGCAGGGGGAGAGATATTTTTGCAGATGTGGGTTCTTTTCCCTGGGCTTTGTGCTTTTCTTCTGGCAGCACCTACACAAAGCAAAAAATACAGAGTGGGTAGAGTGATGCTCAGTCAAACAGTTCAAAGGAAGGGCCCACCAAAGGAGGAACCCAAAACAATCAAAACCTAAAGACATCCACAGAGACAACATAAAAGACATCCCAAGAGTAGCAAATTCAGGAGATCAAGGAGACTGAACCACCGAATTTCACAGGTCTTCTTACATAGAAGTTCACACCACAAACTCAGGGAGTTAGAACAGGTCAATTTAAGAAGCAGAGGCTAACAAAAAGAGTCTCACAAACAGTGAGAAGACAAAGAAACAAACCCCAACTGAAAGGAAAGGAGGAAGCCTCGGAAAGAATGCTAAATGGAATAGAAGCAAGTCAACTATCACATATCGAGTTCAAAACAGTGGTGACAAGGAAGCACAATGAGCTCACTGAGGATTACAAAAAATTACCGGGAAACTACAATTGAATCACTGCAAACTATATCAACATGAAAAAAAAATAGAAACTACCAAGGGCCAAGAGAAAATGAATAATACAATCTCTGAACTGAATACCACAGTGGAAGAAATCAAAAGCTGGCTAGAAGAAGCAGAGGACTGAAACAGCAAGCTGAAGGACAAAGTAGAAAAATACTTCCAAAATAAGCAAGAAAAGGAAAAAAGAATCAGAAAAAAATGAAGAGCTGTTAATAGAATGGCAGGACAACATGAAACATAATAATATCCATATACTAAAAATTACAGAAGGAGGAAAAAAGCAAGGGATAGAACACTTGTTAAAAAAGTAATGATGGAAAACGTCCCTAATTTGATGAGAGAAAAAGTCACACAAATCCAGGAAGCACAGAGAGTCCCAATCTAGAGGAACCAAAGGAGGCCCACTTCAAGACACACCATAATTAAAATATAAAAACTCCAAGACAAAGAGAGAATTTTAAAGGTACCAAGGGAGAAATAGGGAGTAACATACAAAGGAGGCCCAGTAAGACTGGCAGCTAACTTCTCAATGGAAATGCTACAAGCCATAAGGGAATGGCAAGAAATATTCTGAGTAATGAAAAACAAGGGCCTGCAACCATACTACTTTACCCGGCAAGGCTCTCACTTAAAATGGAAGGCCAAATAAGGAACTTGCCAGACAAAAGAATTCTAAAAGAATATACCTCTTCCAAACCAGCTTTTCAAGACATGCCAAAGGGACTGCTTCAAGAAAAGGAAGGAAAAGAGTGAGAGAGAGAGGAACACAGGTACAAAAAAATGGCAATGAATAAATTCCTATGAATAACAACCAGAAATATACATGGATTAAATGTTCTAATCAAAAGACATAGAGTAGCAGAATGGATAAGAAATCATCACTCACACAGGCGGGGCTGCCTAAAAGAGACCTACCTCAGAACAAAAGACCTACACAAACTGAAAGTCAAGGGTTGGAAAAAAAAATATCCAAGCAAACAGACAGGGGAAAAAAAAGCCAGGGTGACAATACTCATATAAGAAAAAATATACATAAAAAGAGCCATGAAGACTCAGAATGACATTTCATAATATTCAAAAGAATTATTCATCATGAAGACAAAACCATTATAAACATATATGCATCCAACATAGGAGCACCCAAATATATGAGGGAAATCTTGGAAGAGTTCAAGAAAGATATAGATAGCAACACAATTATAGTAGGGGATTTTAACATCCCACTGTCAAAAATGGATTTTGCTTACAAGAAAAATGCAAACAAAGATATTGCAACATTGAACAATGCCCTAGATCAAATAGACTTAACTGATATATATATAGAGAGAGCCTTTTACCCCAAAGAAGCAAAATACACATTCTTTTCGAATGCACATAGAACATTTTCAAAGATAGACCACATGATAGGACACAAAACAAGCCTCAACCAATTAAAGAAAATTGAAATCATATCAATCATTTTCTCTGACCATGAGGGACTGAAACTAAAAGTCAACCTCAAGGAAAAAATTCAGATACTCAAATTCATAGACATTGAATAGCATGAAATTCAACAATGTATAGGTTAAGAATGAGATCAAGGAAGAAATCAAAAGGTTTCTGGAAACAAATGAAAATGAACTCACAACAGTCTAAAACTTATTGGACACACCAGAGGTAGTCCTAAAAGGGAAGCTCATAGTGAAACAGGTCCACCTAAAAAAAGACAGCAATATTTAAAATAAACAGCTTAACCCTACATGAACTGGAGGAACAACAATAAAGACAGCACAGAGTAAGTAGAAGGAAGAAAATAATAAAGATCAGAGCAGAATTAAATGATATAAAGACCAAAGGAACACTTCTAAGGATCAATAAGTCCAGAAGCTAATTCTTTGAAAAGATAAACAAAATTGACCAGACTTTAAGCAGATTCATCAAGATAAAAAAGAGAGAAATGAAAAAAGAGATACTACAACTGATAGCACAGAAATACAAAGGACTATAAGAAATTACTATGAAGAACTATACATCAAGAAATTTGAAAACCTAGATGAAATGGATAAATTTCTAGAAAAATATAATATTCCAAAACTGAACAAAAAAGAACCATAAAGTTTGAGCAGACCAATAACAGCTGATGAAATCAAAGCAGTAATCAAAACAATTCCAGCATTCAAAAGCCCTGGACTGGATGGATTCAGAGGACAATTTTCCAAAGCACTTAAGGAAGAAAAACCTCTATGCTTCACAAACTACTCCAAACAATCCAAGAAGGCGGAAAACTACCAAACTCCTTCTATGAAGACAGCATCATCCTAATTCCAAAACCAGATTAAGACACAAGAAAGAAAACTTCAGGCAAATATCGCTGATGAACATAGATGCTGAAATCTTCAACAAAATATTGGCAAACTGCATCCAGCAATACATTAAAAAGATCATAGACCATGACCAAGCAGGATTCATCCCAGGGATCCAAAAATGGTACAGTATTCACAATAATACACATAATACATCACACAAAAAAGGAAAGACAAAAATCAAATGATATTGATAGATGCAAAAAAAAAACATTTGATAAGATACTGCAATGATTTATGATAAAAACACTTTCCAAAGTGGGAATAGGGGGAGCATTCCTCAACACAATAAAGACCATATAGAAGATACATACAGCTGACATCATACTCAATGGGAAAAAACTACAAGCTTTCCCACTAAGATCAGGAAAAAGGGAAGAGTATCTGCTTTCACCACTTCTATTCAGCATTGTATTGGGAGTCCTATCCATAGCAATCAGATAAGAAAAAAAAAAAAGGCATCCAAATTGGAAAAGAGAAAGCAAAACTGCCATTGTTTGCAGATGACATGAGAGTGTACATAGAAAATCCTATAGATTCCACCAAAAAAACTACTCAACCTAATAAATGAATTTGGCAAAAGAGCAGGCTAGAAAGTTAACATTCAGAAATTAAAGGAATTTTTTACACCAACAATGAAATATCATAAACGGAATTCAGGAAAATAATCCCATTTACTACACCAATGAGAAAAAAAATACCTAGGAATAAACCTAACCAAGGAAGTAAAGACCTGTACTCATAAAACTACAAAACACTGAAGAAAAAAATTAAAGAAGTCACAAAAAAATGGAAATATATACTGTGTTCATGGATTGGAATAATCAACATCATCAAAATGTCCATACTATCCAAAGCAATTTATAGATTCAACACAGTCCCTATTAAAGTACTAATGACATATTCACAGATAGAGAGCAAACATTTCAAAAATTTATATGGAACCATAAATGACCCCAAATTGCTGCAGCAATTTTGAAAAGTAGGACTAAAGTAGGAGCAATCACAATACTTGATATCAATCAGTATTACAAGGACACTTTACTCAAAACAGCCTGGTACTGGCATAAGAACAGACACATAAATCAGTGGAGAGAAATAGAGATCCCAGAATAATCCCAACTCTTTATAGTCAGTTAATATTTAAAAAATGGTGCAGAAGCATAAAATGGAGTGAAAATATACTCTTCAACAAATGGTGTTGGTAGATCTAGACAGCTACATGGAAACAAAATGAAACTGTATCACCAACATACAGTATACACAAAAATAAATTCACAGTGGAAAAACTACTTAAATATAAATCATGACACCATAAAAGTTCTAAAGGAGAACATAGGAAGGAAAATCTGTGATATTCCACAAAGCAATGTTTTCACCGATATGTCCCCTAGAGCAAGGAACATAAAGGAAAGAATAAACAAGTCGGATCTCATAAAAATTTTTGACCAAGCTGAATCAGTTCTATGAGCATCTTGATTATCAATGTTTTGAATTTCATGTCAGATAGGTTGGCTATCTCCTCACTGCTTAGCTCTCTTTCTGGGGTTTGCTCTGTTCTTTCATTCCGGCTGTATTTCTTTGTCTCAGTGCACATGTTAAATTGTCTCCTTCTCTAATTCTTTTCTTTGTTTTCATTCTATTTTATTTCTTTGTTATTTTTTATTTTTTATCCATTCTTGTTTTCTTTGGATTTTTAGTTGTTTTTGGTTTTGTTTCTGTTTTTCAATTTTGTTCTATCAATGTCTGTACACCATTTTACACAACACAGTCATGGATGAACCTTACAGTTAACTAGCCTAAGTATCAAGTTCACCCATGAATAGGACAACAGCAATCAAAACTCAATTACAATAGAAGGCCCACATAACACCAAATATGCTCATCACTAAAACAATCAGCTCTTGAAATCAAGGAAACTGTACTACTGGGTATCACTGGATGCATACTACAGAAGTTCATCCCACCAAGCTTGGGAACCATAGCTATTTAATTTAATACATAGGAACAAAGAAACCAAGATGCCAAAATGGAAGGCAAAGAAAAAGGTCCCAATTGAAAGAACATGAGGAAACCCCAGGAAAAAAAAGCTAAATAAAATGAAGTAAGCAATTTTTCAGAAGCAGAGTTCAAAATAATGTTGTAAAGATGCTCAACAACATGAGAAAAGACATAGAAATCATGAACTATAACCAGTCCAAAATGAAGAATAATTTATCTGAAATAAAGTATACACTGGAAGGAATAATTACTGAGTTGGGTGATGCAGACAAACCAGGGAATCAGAAGACAAGATAGAACAAAAAATTAGAGTAGAAAAAGAAACAAAAATAATTAAAAAGCATAAAGATAGTCCAAGGTAACATTGGAGCAACATGAAACTTTACAACATCCTCATCATAGAGGTACCTGAAGGAGAAGAGAGAGAGAGCAAGATATAGAGAACCCGTTTTAAGAGATAATGACCAAAAAGTTTCCTAACCTGGTGAATGAAAAAGAAACAGAAGTTCAGGAAGCACAGAGAGTCCCTATCAAGGCAAATGCAGAGAAACCCACAAGATACATCATAATTAAAATGACAAAAGTTAAAGACAGAGGGAGACTTTTAATGGCAACAAGAGAGAAGCAGTTAGTAATCTACAGGGGAGTTTGCATGAGACTGTCAACTGATTTCTCAACAGAAACAGTATTTTATGTCAGAATGGATTGGCATAAAATATCCAAAGAAATGAAAAGCAAGGATCTGAAACCAAGATTACTCTATCCAACAAAGCTATCAGATAAAATTGAAGGTAAAATAAAGAGCTCCTAGGACAAAATTAGCTAAAGGACTTTATTACTATCAAAGCAGCATTTCAAATATTAAAATGACTGTTGCAAGAAGGGGAGAGAAGGAGAGAAACAGAGAGAGTGAGAGGAACATGGATGTAAGGAATAAAAGTTGCAAAAGTAAGTAGCTATTGATTGTAACTTTAAATGTACATGAATTAAATGCTCTGTTCAAAAGACATAGGGTAGCTGAACTGATTTTTTTAAAAAGGTACATATATATGTGTACCTTTTATATATATATATTTATTGTTATATATATATTTATATATATATAAAGCGTATATATATAGAGAGAGCATATATATATATATGGTACAAGAGACTCGCCTCAGAAACAAAGATTCATGCAGGCTGAAAATGAAAGAATTAAAAAAAAAAGTATTCTATGCAAATGAAAATAAAAAAACATTGGAATAACAATACTTATATTTAATAAAATAGCCTTAAAAACAAAAAACATAATGAGAGACAAAGAAGATCATTATATAACACAAAGGTGGCTAACACAAGGCCTAAGGGCTGAATCTGGCCCTTGACCTTGTTTTATCCATCCCAGCACCTTGTTTCTACCTGATGGCAGCACCAAGCTCTCACTTAACTGTTAAGGAGTAGTTTCATTTATACAGTCCTAAAATTACATTCAGCCCTGTGAAGGCTGATGTGGACCCCTGTGAAAATGAGTTTGACACCCCTGACATAACACTAAAGGAATTAACCCAACCAGAATATATAACCTTGGTAAACATGAATGAAGCAAATATAGGATCAACTAAATTATATGTATTTATATGTATAATTTATATATTTATATATTACACATATGATACACATATACATAAATACTCTCAGTAGACTTTAAGGGAGTCATCCACAGGAATAATATCATGTAAAGGGTTTTAACACCCCAATGATATCAACCAATAGATCTTCTAGACAAAATAATAAACAAGGCAACATTAATCTTAAATGACAAAATATGAGGTCTGTCCATAAAGTATCCAGTCACATACTATGTAAAATAGAGGCATTTATTAAAGAAGATAGAAGATACAAGAAACATTGTATATAGGACAATGATGCTTCAGTCCCCCTAAAAGTAGGTACCTTGGGACCTCAAACAGTCCTCCCAACTGCAGCATGATGTTCCTTCTGCTCTGGTAACAGCATCCACAGAACAAATTTTGCCATGAACCATTTTATGCCAACATTCTATATCAAAATCTCAGACATAGTAGTTTCTGGTATCACCAGATCCACTTCTAGTTCTCACACTGTCAGTTGCTGAAATTCATTGATTGTGGCATATACATGTTCAAAATGCTCAGATATTCTTCTTGTTGGAAACCTTCCAGAATGTGGATCACTTTCAGCAGATTCTTGACCATCTTTGAAGCATGGGTGCCACCCTTCTTTTGTGCTGCACTTATTATATCATCCCTGAAAGCCTTCTGAATTATCCACATAGTTTCCACAAAGGAATGTTAATGTTTAATGCAAAATTGGATACAGATTCATTGTTCTCCTTGCTCATTCATTTTGAATGCAATGGTCACACAGTACACATGTTAACTCAACAGCATATATTGCCCCCCCAGCTAGTACAGTGAAGTTGTCATTGTTCATGCATGTGCATCCCAGTCCATTGTCCTTGGCTGCCAGGTTACATAAATGTTGTGCAATCTGTTCTTGTTATATTAACAATGGCTAGACTTTGGATGGATTTAGTTAATATTTATAGAACATTCATACCATAGTGGCAGAATATATTCTTCTCAAATACATATGGAACATTCTGAAAACTAAACTACATGTTAATACACAAAATAAGCCTTAAAAATTCAAGAAGATTGAAATAATATCAAGCATCTTCTCAGATTACAATGACATGAAACTAAATCTCACCTACAATAGAAAAACTCAAAAACATTCAAACACATATAGACTAAATAGCATGTTATTAAACAATGAATAGATTCCCAATTAGACCAACTAACTAAAAATAAACCCTGAAAACAAAATAAAAATGAACACATAATAACCCAAAATATTTGGGACACAATGAATTCAGTCCTCAGAGGGAAGTTTGTAGTATGAAAGGCTGACCTCAAAAAGTAAGAAAAATCTCAAACAATCTAACTCTACACCTAAGTGAACTAGAAATTAAAAAATGTAACAGCCCAGAGTAATTGGAAGGAAATTAATAATGATGATTACAGCTAACATAAATGACATAGAAACTAAAAAAATATAAAAGATCAATGTAACCCAAACCTGTTTTTTTAAAACATAAATACTCATCAAGAAACAAAGAAAGAGGCCCAGATAAATTCAATCAGAAATGAAAAAGACCAAGTAACTGTGGGCATCTCAGGAATGAAGAGGATTATAAGAAAATACTATGAACAAATATATGTGAACAAGTTACACAAACTGGCAAAATTGACAAAAAACATACAATTTCCAAAACTCAACCAGGAAGAATCAGAATACCTGAAAATACCAACAACAGCAAATGATATTGAAGCAGTTAAAAAAAAAAACAACTCAGGAATCATAAGTCCTGGAGCAAATGGTTTCATAGGAAAATTTTATTAAACACTTAAATAAATAAAACCTATTCTCCTGTGGTACATTTTTCCACAAATGTGTGCTGATCAGTTCTCTGCTGAGTGTATACAAGGTCTTCTCTGTAGATCACTGCATCTCTTCCATTATTCAGTTATCTCTTCAGTTGTTTGTTGTCTTGCAAACCCTACCTACCATAGTCTCCTAAGACCTTCTGCTCTATCTCTTCTAGTCAGTGATTTTTCCCTCTGCAGTCATCTGCAAACTCTCTTTAGGCATCAATAGTGTATTGGGTCATTCATTACATTTCCCACTTCTCAAATATCTCTATCCTTTGTTGTCTATGTCCTGAATGTGTGTATGTGGTTTTAGCTGAAAGGGTAAATGTAAACTTTGTTGCTCTATCTTGGTCATAATTGACAGTCACAGTTATCTTTTGTTCATATGTTTTATTGTTACAAAACCTTATGGCAAAATATGAGTCCCATTTCACAACTGAGAGAATCTAAAACACTGAAATGGCAATTTTTGTGACCCCACCCTCAGAAAATTCAGAAGAGGAGAAATATACACAAAATTAATTTATTTTTACTTTTAACTACTGTTATTTTTTTTATGAGGGAAAATTAAAGAGGTTTTTATGGGTGAAACAATAAGCATTGTTGACTGTCTTCTTGTGCCAATATAGAAACACAATCTTTCTTTAGCTTCCACCATTACATTTTAGGACTCAATACAGGTACACCTCCCCTGGCTAAGCTAAAAGACTCTTATGGACCACATGTGGAAACTCCTTTTATCATATATGGAAATTACACTAAACCATTTGATGCCTTTAGCATGTTACAATTTAGGGTGAGACCTGTATGTTTTATGTATCTTATCTTTCTGTGGTTGGCATCAAGTACAATGTGTGGTACATGGTAAGCAAAAATCTGTGTGTGAACTGACTGCTTGAGGCTTTTTAAAAGAAATCTCATTGTAATAATGATCCATAGGATACATGGCAAAAGGAATTTACAAATAAAATTACAAATAAGTGGAAGAGAATTCTCTTTAGGTTTGTGGGTATATGTTTCAGATACTTCCATTAGTTGAAAAAAGTTAAAAATCTGTAAACAATATAGATTAGATTTTTAAGTTGAAGGACTGGGCTTTCAAGGATCTTGCTGTTAAAGAGATAGAAACTATGATAAATTACAATGACTTAATTAGGTCTGTGTTACCTAAAAAAAAGACAACCACATCAAGAAGCCTGGATCAGGATCTTTCAAGAGGATCAGCAGTGGCATACATTTCTGAAAGACAATGTGCTATAGCAGTAAAGAGTTTTAACCCATATAGCCTCTGGTTTGATGCTTTCCTCTACCACCACAAATTGAAAAATTTTGAAAAGTGATCCCAAAATTTAAAGTTTCTCTATTTAAAATATAAACATACTAATAGTAGGTTCACATGGGTTGGAGTGAAGAAAAAGTGAGAGTTTGGTAAATAATGGACTAAAACAGATTCATGCTCTTCTTCAGGTATAGATTTGTTGCTGGCAAGCAGCTATACTATCAACACCTTTATATGCTAAACCTGATATATTCTGGAGGGACTACATCCCAAACCCCTACCATAGATTGCAAAAAGAAATGGAAGTGTATAAGCTTCAGGCTTAGGATTCTCCATATTCTTTTACTGCTTGTTTGCCAGGAGAATGATAATGGCAGAGGATATATGTATTGGAAATTTTTTGAAGGAGCAATAGCTTTGATTTTGTAAGGTTATTGGGTTTTAGGGATTATACTACTTTCATCTCTTAGCCTACCCTCAATAGTTAAAAGAAATATTTTCATACAGAGCATAGTATGATGGTTCAGTGCATGATAAATATTATTATTGGCTAGCAGGAATTAATGATAACTGAGTTTTCATTTTTTAATAGTTCAAAATAAAACTAGAAAAAAGAGATTTTAGGAATGACTCACCATTATATTTTTTAGATAAAGCGTCTAAAGACCAAATCACAAGGGTGTTCATAATTCTGTGAGAGAATGATCCAGATGTTGGATTAACCATGAAGCTCAAGCTGGTTGGCAAAATAAATGAGCATAGAATGGCTTCTACGAGCAAATATCCTTGTTATCAACGATTTCATCATGAAAGGCTGAGACATGCATTAGTGTTTAAAATACCTGAGGTGCAGCTATTCTTTTCTTCAATTTTTATTTATTGATTTGAGAGAAAGAGAGAGTGCTTGATTTGTTGTTCCACTTATTTGGAGGTGCAGCAAATCTTGAATATGGCTAGATCCACAGTATAGTGTAAAGGTGGGTTGAAAACAGGTATAGAGATGAAGATTAGGGGTGCATTGTGTCAGAACGAGATGACCACATGGATGTCATCATTTCTAATGGCAGGTATTTCAATAAAGAGGAAAATTGTGATTCCCTACTTTTCCTCATGGTGAAAGTAGAATGGTGACCTAAAAGTCAATAAATGACAAGACAGGATGGGAGAGTGTTAAAGCTCCTATTTTACGTATTGAAAAGAAAGAGGGCTTGAAACAGAAAACTGAAAATAAGAGTTTCAAAACTGAAATGAGGAGATTGTAGAAATGATACTCAGCTCCTAACTTTATGGCATATGTCTTTTAAAAATACTTACCAATTGAATAGACTGCTGAGAAAGCAGTTCAGTACACCAAAAATGGTAAGAGTGCACAAGTTTAAAATGCAAGCATATGTGTCTACAATGGAATTCAAATTTTCTACATAAACCTTCTCTCTAAATCTCAGTTTCTCCATTATAATGAAAAATGAGGTTTTAGGGCTTAACATCTACCAACATGTTCCCTAGTTCTAAGTTGTTTTCATATTCAAGGATAGACATTTCCCCTGAATTCACTGGGGTAAGGCATTTGAACTCTTCTGAACTCTCACAAACATAAAATGCTATTAGTGGTAGTTTAGAAGATGAGAAAACACACATAGTGTACTACTGTAAATATAAAAACAGAAAAATAATGCAATAACATATGGATGAGTAAGGGAGTTCTTTAGTTTAATAAAATGCAAAAGTAAATTCTACAACAATAAAAATACCTTTCTCACCTAATCCAATCATCTCTTTATTTCCATTACTATGATAGTATCACTAAATACATTTTCTTGTAATGAAATCTTAGGAACATGAGCTTCCACTAAAACCATCAATATTAAATCTTTGAAAACAAGAAAAAAAGAGCTCTTAAAATTTCTGTATGTGAGTTCAAATTTCGAGAGCAAATAAAGAGTGGCTTGTAAGGTTTAAATATTACCAAAACTGAAAGCTGAAAATTAATTTAATACCAAAAATATCTCTAATATTAGCTAAAAGTGTCAATCAAGTATATATATATATATACTTGTATATACTTGTATATATATGTATGTATATACTTGTATGTATATATATATACTTATATATACAAGTATATATATATACAAATATATATATACACTTGATATATATGTATATAGTACATATATACATATATAGTATGTATATATATATGTGTGTATGTATATACTTGTATATATATATACTTATATATACAAGTATATATATACACAAGTATATATATATACTTGATATATATATATATATATACACACACACACATATACATATATAACCCAATAATAGCATATATATGTATATATTAGAATATTTACAGGGGGTATGGGTGAGATAGCATCCAACACAAATTATAAGGCTTCATTATAAAATGAACTGTATTAATTAACCATGGGACACATATTAGGGAATAAAAATGACAGATTAAAAAAATTGAGGGATCTTTATAGTTTTGTAATTACTGGCTTATTATGTTGCCCAAGACATTTTTTTGAAATTCTTGAAAGATTTTACTAATACATAAAAATGACAGTATATTAGTAATCAAAAATTAAGTAAAGCTACATTTTTCTTTGCTAGAAGAATATACACAAAAACTAAACAGGATTGTAGGGAATTGAGGGTGTCTATTTTTAACACATTCTGTTTGAAACAGTTTCTGAAATGCTGTGAATTAACTTAAATGAATGCATTTATTATGTAATAATTTTTCAAAAAAAATAAAAGTTATATGAACCTAAATGTGCTAATGTTGGATAAATATATATATGCAGGTATCTAGCCATTTGCCCCAGATTGACTGGGAGAAGAGAAAAAAAATGAGATAATGGTAATGGTAGGTCCTCCATGAGCTAATATCATAATGATCCAGCTTCATGCTCTTTGGACATGGGAGAATTTTTTTAAAGGCTTTCCTGCAAGGGGATTTTTGAAAGGCTCACAGATGAAATTTTCTCCTCTGCACTTGTGCCTTTTAGGCACAAGGTTTTTAGGTGTTTGCATTTGCTTCCTTCCTTTAGTAATTGCTACTTAACTTGGAGGCCTCTATTGATTTCATTCCTGCCTCTAGATATACATATTTTGACAGAGCCTGGGAGTACCCCATGCCAATTATTGGTATACTCTCCATGTTTCTGTGTTTGTTGAATTTCTCATGGAAAACCTCCGGAAAAACTCCTGAATCTTTATCCCAACAGATGTTTTGGGGATGCAACCAGATTCCAGTTCTGAGAGTCTCTCCTGGATCCATCACTAATGCAGAGAGCACTCAGTGGGATTTTCTTTGTCTAGATTTCTCTGGGAGAATAGGTAGAACCAGGGTACAATGTCACGAAGCTGCTGATAAGCCATAATAGTTTCTTGGAGGACTCATAAGCCCCATGTTTCTAGGCCTAAGGTAAAAAAGTAGAATCTTCCCCTAATACTCCTGTCTTGGCAGAGCAAGACAGCAGCTTTTGCCATAGAAATGCCTCCATAAGTACTCTCTACACCCTGAGTATGTTTCATATTCCTGATCTGGTTGATGAGATGAGAATTGAAGGTTTGTTTCTAAGATATATTTCTTTTGGTGATTCTGTATTGGCTATTTGATCATGAAATTATATATATATATAATTATATATATTTATGCCTTATATATAAACCTGAACCATATTTATATAATTATATATAAATATATAAATATGCATATACATTTATAAAATATATTTATAAAAATTATAAATATATAATTATATATTATATACTATATATGAATATATATATATGGTTCAGACTATCCTTTCTGGAGATCTGAGACTAACATAGAAAATTAATATTATCAAACCTAATTTTCTATGTTAGTCTCAGATCTCCAGAAAGGAAAGCCTGAACCATATGCTTATGTCCAACTATTGAATGTATAAGTGTTCTATAGAATCAATTTTGAGAGATAGGAGAAGAAAAGGAGAAAGGAGTGGAGAATTAGTACAAGGATACATAGTGGAATTTACCACCATTAAATTCTCCTAGTTGCTCAATCCAATGGAAACAGATAATAATGTATATTCCCACAATAGTGTCTACTGTCATACCTTCTCACTGATGGTGTCAGCAGACTTCTTAAACTTGCCAACATATTGGGCAGCAAATAGTATCTCAACAGATGATAACTGTAATATGCTTTTGTGGGTATTCCATGCCAAGTGTGTCAATGCTTTCAATATGGTGCTTTAACTCAAGGACACCAATGGATTTCTCAAACAAAGATATCCACAGAAAAGAGAAAGGGCAGGAATTGAGAATTAAGAAGTGAAGGCATAATAAAGGAACAAAAGGCCCCTTTCTGTGTAAAGTTGTTTATGCTTACAATTTAGTTGCTAGGAGAAAAATAAGAATAAGAAGAATGACAGTGGAACATTGAAGGTTCCCAATATAGTGGTAAAGGTTCTGGTTCAATGTCCTGTATATATGTATATATACAGAAAGTTGAAAGCATACCCAAGCAGTTATTAAGATGATTCATTTGGCTTATTTTACACAGAGGGAGGGACTTACTATTTTTTTCCACTTAAAATTTAAGTCTAGGTGATGTCAGAGGAATGGGAGTATGATACATTCCCCTGGTCCCAACCTTTGTCCACTAGGTTATTATTGTGTCAAATGGGCCATTTTAATAGATATAAATAAACAAATAACTCCATTCTCAATACAAAGCATGAGTGAAAGTTCTACACAAAACACCTAAAAGAGAGCAAGTGGGAACAAAAGGGAAAAATGAGAAGAGAAAGGGGCTCGGAGGAGCTACAGACACAACCCTATAGCCCAAAGATTTCATCAAGGCTCAACCTGGAAAAAAGAGTTATCCAGTAGTGGCTGGTGCCCCTTTCAGCCAGAAAGAACAAAGAGATTCATTGGACATTCTTGCAGATGTGAGTAGTAAAAGCTGCAGCTGAGCCCAGACACATGGAAAGGACACAGCACTCCACAGGAGCACTGGCTGCAATTGACAGTTGGGCAGTCTGGGAAGAGAAACAAAGCCACAGAGGTCTTCTCCCTGTAACCTCCCAGAGATCACATTTCTTCATACTTGGGGTTGAGTTATGGAGCACATTATCTACACACCTGAGAACTAGTACTAGAGAATTGTGGTTTTTTTCCCTGAAAAAAAGTGATGCATTCTGTGGCCAGTCTCAAGTTTGGGGTACAGGTGAAACCCCACAGAAGCCTGTGGTCACCATTACTGGGAGGACAAAACAACAAATGAACTGAGTTCCCTACATCAATCTCACCCCCACACAATCCAGCTCCACTGACAACAATGTCTAGCTGCCAGAAACAGCACTGGGATTTCACAGAGCTAAAAAGATTTGACCACCTATAGGAAATAAAAGAAAGACCTCTTTGTGTTAATCAGTCATTCATACATAGATGCCTAGGCAGAGAAGGAATTAATCAATACAGCGAATAACCAAAGTAGCAGGGCAGCTCAAAAACAACATGAAAAATATTCAGTATGCAAACTTAAAAACATAGAAATATTTGATATTGATAACAAAAAAATCAAAATTGCTGTTTTGAAAACAATCAATGCAATGCAAGAAAATACAGACAGGCAATTTATCAAGCTCAGAAAAAAAAATCAACAAATAAAATAAGTACTTTACTAAAAACATTGAAGCCTTTTTAAAAAGCCAAACAAATTCTGGAGATGAAGAGCTCAGTAAAACAACCAAGAATTAACTAACAGGGGGAGAGTGGTGGCAGGAAAATGGAGACAATATACTTGAACAACAATAAAAAATATAAAAAATTAACAAAGACTTCTAGGAAATGGAGTATACCAGATAGAGGAAACGATTAGTGATATCAAAAATAGAAATCTAGAAATGACACAAAGGACAAAGGGAGAGAATTAAGCTTAAAAATAAATAAAAATTCTATAAAAAATGTCTGACTTCATCAGAAAGAGTAATATAAGAAAAAATAGGCATATCAGAAGAGAAGAAGGAAACTAATAGCTTATTTAAACAAATGATTGATAAGAATTCTCAAGAACTATACAAAGAGCTAGAACCATGAATCCAAAAATGGAGCATAGAACCTAGTTACCTCAAACCAAAAAAGCTTCCTTGAAGGCATGTTGTATTAAAACTGTCAAAAATTAATGATGAAGAAATAGTTCTTAAGGCAACTAGGAAAAAAGAAGAAAATGATCTATAAATAAAAGCCCATTAGGTTATTATTGGCTATCTCATCAGAAATGCTATCAGCCAGAAGAGAACAGAACCAAATATTCAAACTATCAAAAGGGAGAAATTACCAGCCAAAAGTAATACAGCCAGGAAATATATACTTTAAATGTAAAGGAGAAGCAAAAACTTTTTCAGACATACAGAAGCTTAGAAAATTTATGAGCAGATAAATTACAGGAAATACTCAAGGGGGCAATTCCACCTGAAACAAAGAACAAGAGGTCACAAAACTATGAGTAAGGTCACTAACAAAATTAAAGCATAAATAAAAATAATTTCTAACAACAAAAATGTAAAAAGAGAAGAGGTAAACTTATGAAATTGCAAAGAAGGGTAGAGACCAGATACATTCAAATGAAAAAGAAATACTGTATATTGTCACGGGCACTGGCTGGCAGTGCCTGTGACATTATGGATGAGACATGATACAAATTCACATGAACTACCGAGTCCTGTGGAGGAAAAGGGGATGGCACAGCTACACCCTCAAGGGGGGAGTGCCTCAGAGCAGCCTGGCCACCCTCTCAAGGGGAGAGTGTGCTGACCCTTGCCTGGACACAGGTTTCATTGGGTTTCTTGGGCAGGAATTCAGGTACAACTTAATTATTCCCAGGCAGTAAAGATTAGGCAATAGATAAGGAATCATTAGGGCTTATTCTGATTTGGGGTCTATCAACTAAGGGGACATAAAACTATGAAAAGTAAACTTGTTTCTTGTTCGGGTCTTTAACTAAAACCATTCTTAGCAAAGCAGGTGTCACAGAAATTTACATATCTTTTCTCAGGTCTGATCACCTGGGGAGCCCACCCTATCCAGCACAGGGCTGCACCACCCTCTGTTATTGTTTCAGGCTTAAACCGAGCAGAGGAGGCAAGGCAGCCAAGAAATTATCAGAGACTTCTGGAGGACTCAGGGGAGTCAGGCTAAGTCAAAGCCAAGGGGCAAAGGTCCAGCACCCCTTTTCTCCACAGCCTCCCAGTCCTTCCCTGGGGCCTCCACATGATAGTAACTATCTTAGGTCATTCCCCCCTTAGGGAATTTTATCTGTCATCAGCTAACTGATCAAGCATTGGAGGCCAGTTATGAAAAAAGGCTCAGAAGCAGCACTCCATTCAGGGAGATAAGCTCTGTCTCCTTAGTGGTTTATGGTCCAGAGGTTGCTCACTCAGCCTTAGCCATGGGGGTGTGTACAGCTCCTGAAACCAGACAGAGCAGTTCCCAACAGTATATATAACACTTTCT
>PVKM010006840.1:0-43141 GCA_004027735.1 Carollia perspicillata
AAAATGCATTCTCCATAATTTAAACTTTATTTAAAATTAGCAAACAGAGAACCAATAAACCCAGCGGTGGCTCTACCACAAAATTCATGAGGCGTCTTAGGTGGTAAGAAAAGCACCCTAGTTGTTTTTGCACATTTGCAGGTGTTTGTAAAACTTAAGATATTTTGCATTCTTTTTCTAAAAGGGGCTCCTCAAATTGTATAAGTTTTAGGCCTCAGTGAGCCTCTACCCAATCCTGCCTGAGTATGCACCATTCATCTGAGAGTTAGATACAGTCCAATTATTCCAGACTTGCTGTACAAATTACCTGCATACTCACCATGGCCCACAAGAGGGCTCTAGCTACATTATGTAAAGAGATGCTCTGGGCCTCTTTCCTTTTCTTTTGTGTGACCAGACAAGCAAGACAATCCTGAGCAAACAGCTCTCAGAGTTGAAAAGCTGCCTGTTAGCTTCAAATTGAAAACGAATGCCATCAACAGACTGATGGGGCAGAAATGTCTTGCTCTGTTCCAATGCTGCCAACCCTTCACTTGGCAAACTTGAGAGGAAAGCAAAGCACAGCATGCCCTTATCATTTAACAAAGTTAAATGAAAGATCATTTCATCCAAAGGCTACTTAGTCAAAATCAAATAACGCCTAAGCTGTTTGGTTCAAGCCCCTCGAGTGCTCAGAAATCATATAAGGCTTTCTTTGCCGAGAACAAGCACCAACACCACCAGTTTCAACACACGTTTAGCTTGTTCCTGCTGCTTTCTGTAGCCTAACTTCCCAGCAGGGGTTTGTACTAAATTCCAAAATCAAGCCTCACAGAGAACCACCACCTAGACTCCCTTTGGCAATCACTCCACAGGTGCAAATTAAACTATTATGTCTACAATTTCAAAACAGTAGCATACCCATTTTTCAAAAGCAGAAGATTTATGATGCAACAGCAAAAATTACTTATATTTGCTTGTAACTTTTCTCCAAATCCTTATCTCTTCCAATGCTTATTTCCTCCAATGCAAAAAGCCATGTGACTTTCAAAATGAGAACCTCTGTGTCAACAAATCTGGAGACGTATGAGCCATGAGATAAGGGCTTCACATCTACAAGAAGGTTATAAGAAAGTTTAACAATGTCCCCTAAGATCATAAGAATTCCCTTCCAGGGGCCTCTCAGAGAGGGTAGGCAAGTGTGGTAACCATGGCAATTCTGTAATGAAATTCTGGGTCATCTGATCAGGAATAGTCATTTTATAGCTTCCCAATCAACTTGTTGATAAATCATAATTAACAGTTTGTGGAACTCATATTAGACAATAGTGATTCAAATTAAGCTAAACCAAGGGAGGGCACGTAATTTATTCAGATTTGCAATCTGTTTACTGCAAGAAGCCAAAATCTTGCTGTGATCTGCCCTTCATGTGCAAAGCTCGCTTTGCAGAATCTGTCTTCCACAGAGAGGGGAAAATCTTCCCAGAGAATCCAGCTCATTAATACCTTTATTCTTTAATACAAACAAGCTCATTAATCAAACAAGCTTTTTTGGTCACTTGATCCCAAGGGAGTTACAATGGGTGGGGAAGGCTGGGATAGAAAGATACATCAATAGCTTACATGAAAGGAATAGCAAAAAATTTACAAGAGGAAGAGACAAAATGAAGAGGTCAATATGGTAAACCTTATTCAATTCCACCTGGAATATTGTTGATAAAAATCCATATTAAATGACCCAGCCCTGGTCTGCTTCTCAGATTTCATCTAGCACCACTCTATGCCTTGTTGGTTATGTTTCACTACACTGGCCTTCTTCCTGGTTTTCAATACACCAACTTCTTTCCCATGACTGATTGATCTGTCATGTCCTCACATGCCCCATTTCTTTCTCTTCACTGTTTAATTCAAAGCTCAGATGCCACCACTCACAGAAGCCCTCCCTGACCACCCCAGTCAAACTTGTCCTTCCCATCCCCCATCTCTTATGACTCCAGAGCACTTACAACTATTTAAAATCCTTCTTAATTTACTTGTGTATTTGCCTGCCAATGTAAATTCCATGAGAACAAGGCCCTGTATCCCTTATTCACTAATATGCATACATACCCCAGAGCTGAAAACTTTTCTACTGGGTGGCTTTTCGTAAGTGCTCAGTGAATACTTGCTGAATGAATGAATGAATGAGAGAGAAGCTTACTCTCAAAAACAGTAATATTTTGAATCATTAATGTTAGAAAACTATATAAGGATACCCATCCTTGGGGGATTTGCCATCTAATTTGAGAAATATAGTATTTAAGAAAAACATTACCTGGATGCATTGCACAAATGCCAAGAGGAAGGATTACAAGTGTTCAGGGAAAAAGCAATAACTTGTCCTTCCTTCCTGAGCCTCAGGAACATTGGAATAGCATCAGTGTGCTTCAGTGGCTACATATCAAACAGGTTTTTTACACTGGCAATCACTACAGGGTTGGCACACAAATTCCACCTTATCGAGGTATAGAAAAAACATTAACCTGGGTACAAAAATCTGCATGTGCTTTTGGTAATACATAAGAATTTTTAATAAATGCTGAGCAACTTCAAAAAAAAGTAGAAACATCTAGACATGCAATGTGTATTCAACTGCATGTACTCTTTTATTTCTCATAGCAGCTACATGAGACAGATACAACTATTGTTTTCATTAAACCCATTAAATAAATGAGTAAAGGGTAATTACAGAGGTTAAGCAAGGTGCCCAATGCCACACCTATAATAAGAACTAGAATTTGAACTCCAGAACTGCAGACAGGACCACATTTCTGAGAATTCTTCTGTCTGTTTGCTCAGACACTTACAGACACTGCCAAAGACAGGTAGCCATGGCCCTGAACTTAAACTTCCTGAAAGACAGAAAACCTACATTAACTGTCTCTCTTCTGTGACTGAGTCCAATCCTAAGTGTTTGTTAAGGTGGCTTATTCTTTGTTGCTAGATGATAAATTTATAACATTTGCTGCCTCCTTAAAGTAAAGGGTTTCTCCCCATTATTCCTTGCTCTAAATTCCTGAATTTAATTTAAATTATGACATTAAAGAAAAGATACCTTGAAGATAATGAGAACAATTTACAAATACATAATGTGGCTTTACAGTATATGCTATTTTCTGTATGTAGAGCTAAAATTGTTTGATTATTAGCAAGATTAAAGTATACTATTTTTCCTTAGCACTGAATTTTTTCATATACATTTATATATGTGTTCACATGGGTGTGCATGTGTATATATGTGTGTACACATATAAACATGTGTCTATATGTATGTACACATAAACAGAGAGACAAATACAAACAATAAAAATAACACTCACCTGAATATAATAGAATGGACTCTAGTGAAAAATATGCACATACTGTTGGCTTCCAATATATGGCAGATCAGTTTCAAACACAGACGCACACTGACACAAAACCTCTGTGATAGAGAAGATCTAAAAATGGTGAATTTTAAGAGTAATTTTAATGCAGGGCTGAGCTGGTGGAGAAATGAAGAGAATTCCTTGGAGGACAGAAATGACAGAAAAAAGAATGAATCCAGAGGGAAATAGCACGGAAACCAGTATTTCCCGTGGGAGTACCAGCCCACCCAGTTACCCAGCCCTAGATTCTTCAAGGTTGCATGACCAGAAAACATGAGGAAAAATATTACAGCTCAAATAGATGGAAGATCACACAGAAGACCTGCATACATGGAAGCTGGAATTACTCAAGTGTTCAAGCTAGAAAAATAAAACCTCCTGTAGGGGTTGGCAGTGGGCATCGGAGCTTTGGGGAAAAAACCTTTCCCTGAGACTTGCTGAGCCCAAGTCCAGCTGTGTTTTGGGAGTTCACAATAAATACAACTTACGTGGCTCAAAAATTCCTAAGGTATACATTTATTTTAAAGAAGTAATGAATGTGCACCACACACAGAGCGAACTCAAATCCTCTCTGTAGAACCTGTAATAGAAATCAGAACCTTAATGAATGAGTTTAACAGGAGATTAGACACACTGAAACAGAAATTGTGAACTTTAAAGACGCATCTAAGTAAATTAATGCAGCAATGAGAGGCGAAAATATAGGAGTGTAAAAGGCTAGAGAACAGATTGAGAAAAAGCAAAACAGGTCTATTCAAAATTCATAAAAGAGAGGAAAGACAAAATGGGGCAGAGGTACTATTTGAAGAAATAAAGATACTAAGTTATGTGATTATGAAACTCAAGATATCCCATGAATAAAGAAAAATCCATACTTAAATATATCATGGTGAAATTTCAGAATACGCCCTCCAAAAAAGATGTCAAAAATAGCAAAAATAATTCTATAAATAAAAGACAACTATGTTGAATGATAATTTTTATCTGCAATAGTAGAAACCAGTATTTGGAATAATAATTTCAAAATATGAGAGAGAAAAAGTCAAATATAATTACATATCCATTATAATGAGGATAGAATAGGTCCAGCAGAAGTAAGGCCTACTTGAATGTGGTTGGTAAGGTAATATTATGGGTGTAATAATTTATCATTTTAATTTGAAAATTTCACCTAAAATGTTATATGGTGTGCTGAAGTGTGATATTGTTATGTTACAGAGTTACATGCTTATGATTTTGTAATAAAAGATTTTATAATAAAAGAAGGGGCATTATTTGTGCCAGACTTTGGATCTTTTTTTTATTTTATTTTTTCAGATCAATCAATAGAAACAGAGTTTAGAAGTAAGAGACTATCTCTGGCCCTGGCTGATGTAGCTCAGTGAATTGAGCGTGGGCCTGTGAACCAAAGGATTGCGGTTTGATTCCCAGTCAGGGCACATGCCTGGGTTGCAGGCCAGTTCCCAGCAGGGGACGCACAAGAGGCAACCATACATTGATATTTCTCTCCCTTAATCCCTCTCTCCCTCACTCCTTCCCTTCCCCTCCAAAGATAAATAAATTAAATCTTGAAAAAAAAAAAAGAGAGAGACTATCTCTGAAGCCCCTTTTAAAGAGTATATGTTTGAGAAAAGAAAATATCTAAAAATGAATATATAAGATTTAAGAAATAATTAACAAAGGAAATTTGTGAAACATGCATAATTCTGTACTTAAAAGAATGAAGATACAGCTAAAATCTAGGACAATTATCCAAGTCAGGAAGAAAATAATGCAAGTTGAATCATACTAAAATCCTTACATTATTTGGGAGGATGCTAAAATATCAGTTAGCATTATACTTTGCTAAGTTAAATATTCTTTCCCATTTCATTATTTCCCTCCATAAAAATATATATGAATTTATACTCATGAGATTAAAACATATGAATGTTATGTCTATTCTAAAACACTAATGAAATGAGAAAAAACTGCAAACAGGCAAATAAAAGTGAAGAAACAAAATAGAACACACAAATAGTACATTGGAAACAAAAATATATTAAAATATTAAATGTATATGGACTGAACTGTCCAATTAAGATCATCAGATTTGATTAAAAAAAATAAAATCCAAATATGTGCTATTTGCAAAAACACAAAAATTAAAAGAAAAAAGGTACTAAAAGTTATATTAGATATGATTACTAATAAAAATTAACTCTGAGGCAAAATCATAACAACATAAAAGTATGTCATTACCTATTGACAAATTATTTAATTTACTAAGGATATATTAACAATTCCTAATAATAATGCCCCTTATAAGGTAACCTCAAAAATACGTAAAGGAAAAATCTGCCATCCAATGGAGGTTCTGATATGCATCACTAAATAATTTATTTTATAAGGCAATAAAAAATAAAATTGGCAAAAATAGCAAAGATTGGAATAGCATAGTTGGGGGCTTGATCTTATGGACAAATAGAATTCTGCAATCAATAACTGAAGAATATATATTCTTTTCAAGTTAACATGGGGCATTTAGGAAAACCGATTACCATTTAGAAAATAAAGCAAATCTCACCATATTTCAGAGAATTGACGTCATGTGGATCATGTTTTCTTACTATAAACAAGTTAGAAATAAATAAAGAGATAAAAAGAGGCAGATGGCAAAGGCAGCAGGTAGAAAAAGGAGGAGGAATATATAAAATAGAAATTTAAAATTTTCATTTCTAATAACACGTGTAAAATAATTTTGAAATTAAAAAAGAAATGCTTAAAATTCAAAGACTGATCATTAAACTATAGTATTTCAAAACTTATAAAGTATGCTTAGAAACCAAAGTATAAAATACATACAGATAAATTCATACATATCTAAAATAGGCTAAGACATCAATTTAAGAAGGTGAAAAATAAGAATGAATTTTTTTAAAAGCCAGCATTAGAAAGCAAAATAATTAAAAGCTGATATAGAAGACAAAACAAAGAAATGAAAGTAGAAAACAAAGATACAATACAGGAGATTAGTGACGTCAAAATCCTAGTTTTCAATGGTTAATCAAAATGAGTACTCTAAAAAAGATTGATTTTTAAAAATTAAAGTTACAAATAAATAATATTGGGAATAAAAGTACAATTTAAGAGATAAGAGAATGTTAGAAATAATAAAATAGAATTAAATATAAAAATAAGATGGAAGAGACAAAATTTTAGAAATGTATAAATGATTAATACTAATTCTAGATAAAATATTTGAATAATCCTATTAACATTTCTAAAATAAATCAGTTTTTTAAAAAAAATTTTTCAAGAAAACATTATACCTAGAGGATTTAATGAGAACATTCTCCAAATCCTCAAGGAATCAATAACCTCAATATGTTACTGTTACTCTTAGGAAATAGAAATGGCGGAAACAACCTTCAAAAATTTTATAAATCTAATATTTGACACTAAATCCAGATGAGCAGAGAGCAAGAAAGAAAAATACCAGGTCAACCTTTACTACAAAAATACATACCAAAAAAATCAACTAAAATACCATGCCTAACAGCAATGCACAAAAGAAACTGAATACATTATGAGCACATTGTGTTTCTATCAAGAACATGAAATTGGTTGGACAATCAATCAGAAATCAGAAATGTAATTCATCGTATTAACAGTTCAAATGGGGACAATCTACACATTTATCTCAATTGATTTAGTAAAAGTGTTTTAGAAATTTCAGTATTCTTTCATATTAAAACCTTTTTAAAAAATTAGAAATCAAAGACTTTTTTTATCAGAAAAGCTATGTACAATAAAAAGAGCAAATATCTTATTCAATGGTAAAATATTAAAATCATTCCCTTCAAATTTACACCACAAAATGCCAACTGTTACTTTTATCCATCATTGGATTTTTTAATCAGTGCAATAAGTCAAGAAAAAAGATAACATACAAATGGTTTGTAAATAAAGAAATAAAACTTCCAGTATTGATAGGTAACATTATTATATGTATAGAAAACCAAAGCATTTCCAAATTATTAAAATTAATAAAAGACCCTTATATTCAATAGAATCATTTAGAAAATAAAATTTTTAAAAAAAGTTCAAAAAATTAAGGCACTAGAATTTGCATAAACATATGCAAATATTTATGCAGAAAGTATAAAATTGTATTGAAAGACCCTAAAGTATATTGAAATAAATGGAAAGATATACTATGCTTATGGATAGAAATACCCAATATTGTAAAGATATCAACCCCCTCACTCAAACTGATCTATACCTTTAATGCAGTTCTAATAAAAATCCTGGTGAGATATTTCATGGGGCTTGACAGAAGGGCTTACAGGAACAACTATAAAGGACACATGGACAATAACAAGGGCAGGTGGAGACAAGGGAGGGAGGGAGGGAAGGTTGGGGTGGTGGGGAGGGGTGTGGGGAAAAGGCATAAAACTGTACTTGAACAATGATAAAAATCAAAGTATCTTTTAAAAAAGAAGAAAAATAACAAAAATTGAAAAAAAGAAATATTTTTATCAGTAATGCAAAACTAAATTTAAAAAATATTTTCATGTAGAGTAAATGATCAAAAATGATATTAAAAATTGTCCTATCAGTTATTAAGATTTATTATAAAGCTGCAATTTTAAAACTACGGTATTGTCCTGGGAATAGACAAAAAAAACAATGAAACAAGAGAGTGAGATTTCAGACACAGACTTGTGTGTATGTGGAGATGTGATAGATGATAGAGCTGGTACTGCACACCTGTGGGACATACATTTTCCAACAGATTATGGTGCAATAATTACACATCCACATGGAAGGCAACATAAACTTGATTCCTGCTTTGGAATATATTTAAAAATCTATTCAAGGACTTTAATGTGAAGAATTAAATATTAAGGGTTTTTTTAATGTAGGAAAATATCTTTAAAAAATCAAGATGGAGATTTTAGGTACCAATTCAAAAGAGAGAAAAATATTGATAAATTCAACTTATTGACATATAAAACTTCTATTTATCAAGAGGACCCATGAAATGACAGAAAACATGGGAAATGCTAAATAAATAAATATTTTAAAGGATACTCAGTCTCTTTAGTAAGCAATGAAATGGATGTTAAAATCTTGTGGAGATATCATTTGACACCTGCCAGACTGGCAGAACTTGGAAAGTCTGGCCATCTTTTGACAATGTTGGGGAGGGTATAAAGCCCCACAGATTTTCATGTGCCACTGGGGGGAATGTAATTAGAAATAATCACATTTTAAAGCAAGTTGGTATTTCATAGTAGAATTGAGTATAAGACTATAGTATGACCAAGTAATACAAATTCTAGGTATTTGGTTAAACCCTACAAAAACACCTGCACATGTGTACTAGCAGGTATACAATATTGCCCACAGCAACATTGTTCATAATAGCAAAAGACTGTAAATAGTTCAAATATCTATCAATAAGATGATGGAGTGATAAACTGATTTATTCATATAATGAAATTCAGTGTGAGCATCATTGAAACAGTTATATTCATTGACACGGGTGAATCTCAAGCACTTAAAGTGAAAAAGTGAGTCACTGAACAACATATACAGTATGATTCCATTTGTGTGAGATGAACAAAAATAGGCAAAACCAAACATATTGCTTAGGGATATAAAGAAAATCATGGCAATCCCCTCTCAAAGTAGAGCGGGCCACACAAAAAATGTCAGTGATACTGATCTTGTTCTATTTTTAAAACCTGGATTGTGAAAATAGATATGTTCCTTTAACTGTTATTTTTAAACTATATTACACTTATTTTACACACACTTTTGTACATATATCTCATTATATGTTTCAATATGTATAATTGTATCCATAATATAGGTACACAAATGTGAATTTTGTTAACTAATTATGCAAATAATATGAAGCTTAGAAGGGTAGAATAGTGGTTAGATACAGACAGAGAGAAATACTGATGGTCAGTACTTTCAAAGTTTGAAAATATAAATTTAAAATTATATTAGAAAGTTAATATAATTAGCTGAATATAATAATATAGAATGAAAATTCATGCCAAATATTGAAGCTTAGAAGAGGTGAAAAAATATATAAGTAATTAGCTCTAAAAACAGATTTTAAATGATTAGAGGAGAGTAAATTAACTCTGTCATGGGTTCAAAATCTTTTTTCCTTTTCAGAAAAAAGATTGTAATTTATGAAGTATAAAGATATACAGTATCTAATGTCTCTTAAAACTTAAATGCTGACTATATTCTACCGTAGAAGTTCAGTGATAAAGTGGGAGAAATCCTGTACAAAAAGCCCTAAGATCCAGGCTTCAGTCCTGACTATTTCTTTCTACCCTCTGAATTTTAGAGGAGTCTCTTGATCCTCTTTCTTGGGACCTTTGATATGTTAGAACAAGAAAATATGGAAGTGACGTAAAAAATACTAGGAAACACTAAGGACAAATACTCCTCGGTTGCCATGAGCTAAGCTGCTTGACTGCCTTATGAATAGTTTCTCTTTTAACCTTCAAAACAAGCCTGTGAGATGAGTACTATTAGGCCCTTAAGTAAAACTACATTCGGTAAGTAAATACACACTGAAATGGAAATAATAATAGTTGTTCTAGATGCCCATGAATAAGACTTGCATGGCCCCTGCCCCCATGCAGCTTTAAATTCTAGTAGGATGATGGAAAAATAAACACATGAACAAATTTAAAAATTCAGAGTGTGTCAGAGGCTACTTCTACTGAGGGTGATGGAGGACTGTCTTTCTGAGACAGTAACATATGACCGAGACCAGAACTAAGAGAAGGACCAGGCTTATAAAGATCTGGGGGAGGAATACTGCAGGCAAAGGAACATCAAACACAAGAGACCAACTAGGAAACAAGCGGGGCTTGGCCATGCCTGCCATGAGTGAAGAGAATGAGATTAGGTAGGCAGGTGGAGACTTTGAAGGGTCACTTAGACATGTGAATTTTACTCTCACACACCGAGATTCTAGGCAAATTATTTGATGTATGTTTCAAATTAACACTGTGGTTCTTACTGTTAAAAGGACTATGGAGGACCACAAATCATTAAGCAGTTTTCTTGCAGGATCCTAGGGAGAGATGACAGTAGCTTACACTGGGAGGGCAGCCATGAATATCTCAAAAATAAAAACTGGCTTGGAGATATATCTTAAAGGTAGAGAACAAAGAACTAATCGGGCTCCTCAGTTTTGGCACCGAACTACTGGACTGAAGGGCAATGCTATTGACTGAGATGGGAAACAGCATGGAGGGAAGATTTGAGGAGATGAAAATTGAACCATACATGAACATAGATGGGAATATTTCCACCCTTTCCCAATATCTCCAGGAGAGAAATCTGCAGCTTCCTTTAATCATCATTATGTAGTAGTAGTCAGTAATAGTAGAAACAGTGTTTGTGGAACATGTTATATACCAGACTCTGTTCCTGATCTTAACCCTAAGATATAGGTACTCTCATCATGTCCATTTGATAATAGACATGAAGCACTGAGTTTCTTAACTTGCCCCAGGTCTTAAGGCTAGTAAGGGGCAGAAGCAGGGTTTGAATCCTGAATCTAAACCTGTGGTTCCATCATCTCTACTCTTGTCCACTTTACCCATGATTTCATGGCTTACTTTCCACAGTCAGAATGCAATTGACCCTCACATATAACAAAAGGTGAATGATAAAGCTCAGCAGACTTAGCTAACTCCCAAGTCCTCTGGTCTCCTAAATTGCTTTTTGTAAATTTAGCATCAAAACATTTAAGGTTGCAGTTTAGAGATACTCTAGTCCAGAGTGGTCATTCCACACTATACCGTGAACTGTGTCACCAAAAAAAGTTCCTTTAGGAAAATGAATGCATAAATCTATCTTTACTAAAGTATACCTTAAGTTTTTAATATAATAATGTATATTCTGAAACTCTGCCAGGAATACCAGATATTATATGCTGGACTTATTTGACCAAGAAATCCTTAGGGTTTGTTTTGCATGACAGTAAAAAGCATAATTCATGGACAGTTGGATCAACCCAGCAGACCAGGAACCCCATGCATTGAGGTAAGTGGCATGTCCAAGCTGCAAGGGTAGAATATGAGCTTATGGTTTGGCTGACAGTGAAATTTGATCCCCCCAAATTTTATTCTGGAACAAGAAAGGACTTTGGAAGTAATATGAGCAATATTTTTTTTCTTACATAGATGAAAAAATCAAGGTCCACAGTCTTAAGTTTGTTCAGCAGCTGTAGGTACTTAATACAGTACTTTACTAATCCCTATGTCCACTCTTTTTCTGTTTTGTTTCCCTCAATATTAGGAATTCAGAGCCTAAACAGATGCCCCATCACTGCTTGGCCAGGGCCCAAGGCTGAACGGCAGGTAGAAACACAGAAAAGGCCTCAAATGTCGCCTCTGTGACATGTTCCTTCCTCTCTCTAGCTCAAAACAGGCCTCCTTCAGAGTACTTGCGTCACTGGGCAAATGTGCTCTCACCTGCAGGAAAAACCTGAGTGTTTTTACACAGTCCTACCTTTTAAGGAAAAAGAAGACACAGAATCACAGAAGCAAAGTGGGGATAAGAACCAATTCAAATGACAGCCCACATTGTCCTACTTTTATAGGTAAGGCAGAAAGTTAGTATTTTATTCTTCCCATTTCTACAAAAGTGATACCAGATAAATCTTTGTCCAAAGAAAATTTAAAAAATAAAAGAAATCACTGGATTTGATTTTTTTTTTTTTGAGAGGGAGAGAAACACAGATTGGTTGCCTCTTCTACACCCCAACTGGGGACATGGCCCTCAACCCAGGCATGTGTCCTGACCAGGAATTGGACCAGTGACCTTTCAGTCCCCAGTCTGGTGCTTAATCCACTGAGCCACGTCAGCCAGGGCTAGATTTGATTTCTTAATGTCCTCCTTGAACCCAGACAACTTTTTCCTGTTTAAGACTAGTGCTTTCTCAGTCACACCTTCTGAGTGATGGAAACCACTGATTTTGTGTACAAAGTAGAGGAAAAGCTGATGAGCTAGAGCCAAGAGGTGTGGCACTGAGGTTTCACTTGCCTCTAACTGGCTGAAATAACTCCAGCAAGTCAACAAACACCAGGGTGCTTAAGATTATTGGGGCAATTATATTCTAAGCCTGTATGTGTTTGCGACTGAGATGATGTTAATATTAACACCCAAAATCATGTGTTTGATTTAACAGCCAAATTTGATTTCATAGTTACGCTGTGCCCAGCACTATGCTAAGTGCTAATACATGCTAACACCTTTTTGTTTCAACAATTCTCTTGATATATATTAGGTACTAATATTATCCCAATCTGACAGACAAGAAAATTAAAACCTAGATTCTTATATGAATGACATAATTATTTTATTTTAAAACAAGAGTACTGATTTTTAAGGACCCTGCCATGGCATTTGAATTTAATCCTATAAATTAGATATTTACAAACTTTCTCAGTTTGTAACCCTCTTAATGTCAGAATATTTTTTCCCTGGGGATTCTCGACCTAAAGAAATACCTAAACTCATTCTCTTTGTTAAGTAGTTATATATCTTTAAATATTTTTGTCCTAAAACCTTAGCAACCATTTCCAAAAATAATACACAGAGACTGAAAAAAACTAACATTTTTATTTCATCCTTAAATAGCCACATGACTTACCAATGGGATATGCTTGGGTGGGCACTGCAAGTCTTCAGAGTCATCAGAGTCCAGTTGGACACTGTCACCTTCCGTTCATGTTTTACCTTTTTTTTGTGATACTTTGTTTTTGCTTATTTGTTTGTTTTAGAGGAGGACATTCATTTAATTTGTCCCATGGTATATTCATTTCCTGAGGTGCCTATACCAAAGTCCCACAAAGTAGGTTGATTAAAACAGAAATTTACCCTCTCACAATTCAGCAAGGCAGAAGTCTGAAATGTGATACTTGTTTTTTATCACAGCGACCACTGGAAAACCAGCTTCACAAAACAGGATATCGTCAAAAGGAATGCAGCCAATCTAATGTGGAAACTGAATACCCCAAGCTGCTACAGAGGGTATTCAACAGATTGATTGCTTTGTTTCCCCTAAACATTGAAAATACCTCAGCAGACCCAGGTGAGCTCACTGCAGTACCTTGGGCACCGTAGCATACGGTTTGGGAACCACAGCTCTAGTCAGTGAGGAATCATGGAAAGTTTTGAAGCAGGAATATGACGTGATTCACATGTACACCTAAAAAATTCACTGATCAGAGAAATTCAAATTAAAGCCACTATGAGATATCATCTCACACCAGTCAGAATGGCCATCATCAATAAATCAACAAACAACCAAGTGCTGGTGGGGATGTGGAGAAAGAGGAGCCACTTTTGCACTGTTGGTGGGAATGCTGACTGGTGCAGCGACTGTGGAAAACAGTATGGAGATAACCCAAAAAGTTAAAAAGGGATCTGCCTTTTGACCCAGTGACCCCACTTCTGGGAATATATTTGAAGGAATCCAAGACACTGATTCAAAAGAACATAAGCACCCTTATGTTCATTGCAGTGTTATTTGCAATTGCCAGGATGTGGAAGCAGCCTGATCAGTAGATGACTAGATAAAAAAACTATGGACATTTACACAATGGAATACTACTTAGCTGAAAACAGAAGAAAATTTTACCTTTTGTAACAGTATGGATGGACATGGAGAACATTATGCTGAGTGAAATAAACCAGTCAGAGAAAGACAAATGCCATATGATCTGACTTATATGTGGAATCTAATGAACAAACTGAACTAACAAGCAAAATAGAAAGAGACTCGTAGATAGAGGACAGATGACAGCTAAGGAGGGGACAGGGTAAGGGGTGGAGGGACTGAGCAAAAAGGAAAAAGGACTCATGGACATGGAAAACTGTGTGGGGATTGCAGGGAGGAGAGTGTATAAGGGAACTAAATGGTAGTACAAATACAAGAGAAAATTATTAAATAAAAAATAAATATATCAAAAAATAAATAAAAAATAAAACAATCACCCTGGCAGCTGGCTAGAGAAGAAAGGAAAGTGCCAAGACTGGAGAAAAAAGATGTAATTCAGAAATGACTTCAGTGTTTCAGAAGTAAATTTTACATGTCATTAAACCACTGTAAATCTCTGAAAACAGCCTCTTTAAATACAATTAAAAGAAAAAAGTCACTCATAAAAATATACTATCAGATTATAAATAAGGGTAAGTGATGGAGGGATAAAAAGAGGATGTGGGCTGAGGTTATTTCATTGTATTCTTGTGAACTATGCATTATTTTCATTGCTATAAACCATTTCTATTACACAGTGGCACTTACTAGGTGTTGGAATAGAGGGTGGGGATAGGTATAAAAACCATAGAAGAGTTTTGATAAATATGCCATAGTTATGAAAATATTAAAGTTTAATAAGTTCAAAAGCAAAAAATATCTAAAAAGAAAATATAAGGATGGGAAGGGGAAGAAAAGAATTAGAAATTTAAGGGAAGAAGGGAGAGAAAAGAGAAAGAAAGAAGAAAGGAAGGAAAAAAGAGGAAGGGGAGGGGAGAAATTAACATATTTCAAGTTGCAAACTTTATCATTGTTCAACTACTGGTTTGAGTATAAAATGCATGTCTTAGTTCTCAGAAAAACCAAACCAAAGATCTCTTTCCATCTAAAAAGTTTTCAAGATGGCAAACACATTTCATCTACATGCAATTTTTCACTGGGTGACTAAGACTGCATGCCTTCTCCTAAAATGGTCTTGCATTTATAAACATAGAAACTGAAAAGAAAATTTATGAAAAAATATAACCTTCGAGAAATAAACACTGGAAAAGGGCCAAAGATATTTTTAGTTTAAATAGTCATATCTGCTTGCAATATAAGAGAGAGGAAAAATGAAATAAGAGTCCATTAGCAGGGCACATTTATATGAGAGATTTGGTAGTAGAGGTCTTTCTAAAAAAGTCTAATATAATTAGCTGGGCTCATCTGCCTCCATGTGCTATTTCCCATATGCAAAAAGAAAATGAAATTTCTAATTAAAAATTATTTTTCTCTGTACTTAGAGCGATGAAGAAGGAAGACATCATTGGCACTGCCCCTCATTTCATGGCTTTTAAGGAGCAAATAAACTTAATAGGAATGAAATATTATTAATTATTAGACAACCAAAAAATAGTAATTTGAATATTAACTTTATAAATATTTAAATATATTCTCGCAGGTGGTCAAAACATACTTTCACAATGCATAAAACGGTGAGCTGGTTTTCATGGAAGCTCAGAAATGGTATGCTTGCCTATTAATGGGCTAGTAAATTATTTAATTGGATTTTTGTCTCCATTTAGTTATAAAGTATATGCATTTCTTAGCTTACCTAAGTTTTTAGTGTCTTCTTTTTATTCAAATGCTTATTTACTTTTAATCATTATTATTTTTATCCTACTACAGTTGTCCCAATTTTCCCTCTTTGCTCTCCTCCGCCTATTCCAACCCCCACTCCCAAAGTTAATTCCCACAGTGTTGTACATGTTCATGGGTCATTCATACATGTTCTTTGACTAGTCCCTTCCCCTTCTTTCCACCATTAGCCCACACCTCCTCCCCTCTGGTCACTTGCAGTCTGTTCCATGTTTCCATGCCTGACATTCTATTTTGCTTGTTAGTTTATTTTGTTCATTAGATTCCTCTTATAGGTGAGATCATATGGTACTTGTCTTTTGCTGCCTAGCTTATTAGCATAAGCCAGGAGCACTTAGCATAATGCTCTCCAGATCCATCCATGCTGTCACAAAAGGTGGGAGCTCCTTCTCTTTTTCTGCTACATAGTATTCCATTGTGTAAACATACCACAGTTTTTTGATCCATTCATCTACTGATGGGCAGTTAGGCTGTTTCCAGTGTTTGGCTATTGTAAATAGTGCCGCTATGAAGATAGGGGTGTATAAGTTCTTTCAAATTGGTTGATTCGGGGTTCTTAGGGTATGTTCCCAGTAGTGGAAACACTAGGTCAAAAGGCAGTTCCATTTTTCGTTTTCTGAGGAAATTTCATACTGTTTTGCACAGTGGCTGCACCAGTCTGCATTCCCATTAACAGTGCACCAGGGTTCCCTTTTCTCCACATCCTCATTGGTACTTGTTGTTTGTTGATTGATTAATGATAGCCATTCTAACAGGTGTGAGGTGACACCTCATTGTGATTTTAATTTGCATCTCTCTGATGGCTAGTGATGTTGAGCATCTTTTCATATGTCTATGGCTCATCTGTACATCCTCCTTACAGATTCTACTTTGTCATACTGTAGAATGAGGATTTAAGTGTAAGATTTACATACTTAACTACAACTTAAGACATTTAACCATTCTCAATTGCGCACAGTTAAGTCAAATCAATTTCCAGAGCCAAGATGGAGGTGTAGATAGACACACTGTGCCTCCTCGCACAATCAAAATAAGGACAATAATTTAGAAACAAAATAACAACCATAACTGACAGAAAATTGAACTGTATGGAAGTCAGACAACCAAGGAGATAAAATAGACACATTCATCCAGACTGGTGAGCAGGGCAGAGTCGAACAGCCAGATGGGGAAGAGTCGTGGCAGGAAAAGTGGTGGCACTGGGTGTGAAAGGCACCTCGGGCATGCACAAGACAGCAGTGGGTGGACCCTGGACATGCAGGCAGCACCTGGCAGAACCTGGATGCAGGGTGGCAATAGGCAGACCCAGCGAGGCATTGACTGTGAAGCGAGGCACTGCACTCAAGGCAGCTGACCAGGCAGTCCCACATTTGCACTCAGATAAACCAGGTGAAGTTGGGGAACAAGACACAGACCACACAACTCAGGGTCCCAGTGCCAGGAAATAAAGCCTCAAAACACTGATTGAAAATACCTGTGGGGGTTGAGGCACAGGGAGAGACTCCCAGCTTCACAGGAGAGGAGAGACCTTCACAGGTTGTTGGAGAGACCCACAGGGTCCTAGAATGTACATAAGCCCACCCACATGGGAATCAGCACCAGAAGGGCCCAGTTTGCTTCAGGGAAGTGGCGGAAGGGACTGAAATCTGATAGAGAGTGGAGCGAGCACCACTGTTCCCTCTTGGACCCTGCCCCCACATACAGTGTCACAACACAGCAACTGGGTTGCCCTGCCCTGGTAAACACCTAAGGCTCTAACCCTCACTACATAATAGGCATGTCAAGAAAAAAATGGCCCAAACGGAAGAACAGATCAAGGCTCCACAGCAAATACAACTAAGCGATGAACAGATAGCCAACCTATCAGATGCACAGTTCAAATCACTGGTGATCAGGATGCTCACAGAATTGGTTGACTTTGGTCACATATTAGATGAAAAAATGAAGGCTACACTAAGTGAAATGAAGGAAGATGTACAGGGAACCAATAGTGATGTGAAGGAAACTGGGACTCAAATTAATGATGTGGAATAGAAGGAAGAAAGAAACATTCGACCAGAAAAGAATGAAGAAACAGGATTTTTAAAAAAATGAGGAGAGGCTTAGGAACCTCCGGGACATCTTTAGACATTCCAACATCCAAATTATAGGGGTACCAGAAGGGGAAGAGGAAGAGCAACAAGTGGAAAACTTATTTGAATGAATGATAAAGGAGAACTTCCCTAATCTGGCAAAAGAAATAGACTTCCAGGAAGTCCTGGAAGCTCAGGGAGTCCCAAAGAAGTTGGACCCAAGGAGGAACACACCAAGGCACATCATAATTACATTAGCCAAGATCAAAATGAAGGAGAGAATTCTAGAAGCAGCAAGAGATAAGGGGACAGTTACCTACAAAGGAGTTCCCATCAGACTGTCAGTGGATTTCTCAAAAGAGACTTACAGGCAAGAAGGGGCTGGAAAGAAGTATTGCAAGTCATGAAAGGCAAGGACCTTCATCCAAGATTGCTCTATCCAGCAAAGCTTTCACTTAGAATGGAAGGGCAGATAAAGCACTTCTCAGATAAGGTCAAATTAAAGGAGTTCATCATCACCAAGCCTTTATTTTATGAAATGTTAAAGGTACTTATCTAACAAAAACATGTATCTAATTAAACTTATCTAATTAAACACATGTATAGTAAAATGACAGTAAACTCACAATTACTAACAACCACATCTAAAACAAAAACAGAAATAAAGTAAGCAAACAACTAGAACAGGAACAGAACCATGGAAATGGAGATCACATGGAGGGTTAGCAACAGGGGAGTGGGAGGAGGAGGTGGGAGAGAAGGCACAGAGAATAAGTAGCATAGATGATGGGGAGAAAATAGACAGGGAGAGAGCAAGAGTAGTGTGGGAAATGTAGAAGCTAAAGAACTTATGACAGATGGACATGAACTAAAGGTGGGGAATGTGGGTGGGAGAGGTTGTGCAAGGTAGAGAGGAATGAAGGGGGGGGATGGGACAACTGTAAGAGCATAATCAATAAAATATATTTTACAAAAGAGTAACTTCCAGAATAATGACTATAGCAGAGCTTTTGTTTATATGTTTGTTTTTAAAGATGATATTTATATAAAAGCTTAAATATAATTCTAGGGCAGGAATTTTCTCATATTTCCCAGTTTAGAATCCTTAACTCATTGTCAGTCTTTACAATCTAGAAGTTCATTATTAAGAAAATCTTCTTCCAGTCAAGATGGTCAAGTAGGCAAATACTGTGCTCACCCCCTCCCATGACCACATCTAAATTACAACTAAATTATAAAACCACCACCCTTGAGAACCATCTGAACACTAGCTTAAAAGAACTCTTATAAATAAAGATATAAAGAAAAAGCCACAATGGGACTGGTGGAGGGGTGGAGACACAAAATGGGTTGTCCCACACCCTTGTGTGGTGGTTAACAACTGGAAGGTATATCTTGGCTATGGAGGTATCCCCTAAGGAGCCAAAGATCCCAACCCTACACCAGACTTCCCAGCCCAGACCATTAGTGCCAGATAGAGGAGTCCCTACAACATCTGGCTGTGAGAAATCAGGAGGGCTTCCATCCAGGTGAGACAGAGGGCTACTCTAGTCCCAGGCATTTCTTTTAAAGGGCCCACACATGGACTTACATGCTGATGGACTCACTCACTCTGAGCTCCAGTGCTGGAGCAGCAGCTCAGAAAGCTATGGGGAACATATGAAGAGGAACAGAATTGTCTGGCTTTAGGGCAAGGGCTGGAGGAGCAGCTCTCTGGGACTAAAGGGCTGGCAGGTGCCATGGTTCCTTGGTTGAGCCTGCCTCTCACCCACCTGGCCTGCAGGAACAGTCTCCAAATTTGAGTCTTCCTCAAATTTAACCACCCTGGAGATTTCCTGAGAACTTGCCCCACCCAACTTGTACACAAGCTGGAATCTCTTTCAGCCCATACTGTGAACTTACCTAAAGTATAAGAAAAAATCCACAAACTCCAAACAAAAAGCAGCTGTCATTGGAATGCCCTGTACCCCTTCCTAAGTGCTCCGTAGCCTTACTCTAGCAGCAACTAACTTCAGTTTACAGCACAGCCTCTCCCATGCACTTTGAAGCCTAGCACAAGCAGATACCAAATATGGACCACTCTGTAGCTCCTACCAGGTGGCCTAGGCTGGGCACAGGCAGCAGCTGACCAGGGCCTGCACCACAGCTCCTTCCAAGAGGCCGTAAAACCAACATGCCTGGAAGCTGGTTTCAGACCACACCAGAGCACCACACAATTAACTGCACAAACAATAAATCCAAGGGGTGGACTCAGCAGGCATCAATTTTCTACTACGACAAATTGTACTCTATGGGATCAGCTCCCACACAACAGCTTATCTGTCATGACCATTCATCACAGCTAGTCAGCCTGAGGGTTAATTCCACCCATGGACATGCCAACAGCAATCAAGACAACTACAAGTCTAGGGCACATACAACCCACACAAGGGACACCCCTGCAGCATAGTTTAGTCCACTGAAGAGACTACAGCACTGGGCCCCTCAGAACACCTACTACATAAAGGCCACCCTGCCAAGACCAGAAGTCCTAGCAGATTTCCCTCATATGTAGAAACAAACACAGGGAGGAAAGCAAAATGAGAAAACAAAGAAACATGTACTAAATGAAAGAATAGGACAAAACTCCAGAAGAAAAAAAAACCACTAAATAAAATAGGGGCAAGTATACCAGATACAGAGTTCAAAACACTGGTTAAAAGGATAGTCATTACACATAGGGAAAAAAGAAATGAAGTCAATGAGAATTCACACAGAGATAAAAAACCATAACAAAGGACCAGTCAGAAATGAAGAACACAATAACTGAAATGAAGAATACACTAGATGGAATCTACAGCAGGTTACATAAAGCAGAGGATCAAATCAGCCATCTGGAATACAAATAGTGGTAAATGCTAAATTGAAACAGCAAAAATAAAAATGAATTTTAAAAATGAGGATGTTTAAGGAACCTCTAGAACAACATCAAATGTAACAATACCCACATCAAAAGGAGAAGAGAGGGAGCAGGGCATTGAAAACCTATTTGAAAAAATAATGACTGAAAACTTCCCTAATCCTAATGAAGGAAAAAGACACACAAGTTCAAGAAGCACAAAGTTACAGACAAGATGAACCCAAAGAGACCCACACCAAGACACATCATAATTAAAATGCCAAAGGTTAAAGACAAGGAGAATCATAAAAGCAGCAAGAGAAAAGCAGTTGGTTATCTACAAGAGAGCTACCTTAAGACTGTAAGCTGATTTCTCAACAGAAACTTTTCCAGGCCAGAAGGGATTGGTTTTAAATAGTTAAGGTGATGAAAAGGAAAAAACTACAATCAAACTTTACTCTACCCAGCAAACCTGTCATTTAGAATCGAAGGAGACACAAAAAGCTTCTTAGACAAGGAATAGCTAAAAGAGGTGCCTCACCACCAAACCAATCTTATAAGAAATGTTAAAGGGACTTCGTTAAGGACAAAAAAGTAAAAATATGAATAATAAAATGGTAGTAACTACATATCTATCAATGAGTACCTTAAAGGTAAATGGATTAAGTGTTCTAATGAAAAAACATACAGTGGCTGATTGGATAAGACAGCAAGACCCATACATATGCTGCCTACAGGAGACCCACTTTAGATCAAAAGACACACAAACGAAAAGTAAAGGGATAGAAAAAATATTTCATGGAAACAGAAGTGAAAAAAAAAAGCTGGGGTAGCAATACTTACATCACACTAAACAGACTTTAAAGCAGAGGCTACAGCAAAGCACAAAAAGGACAGTTCATATACAATAGTCAAAATATGGAAGTAACCTAAGTGTTCCGACACAGACAATTAGATAAAGATATGTACTACATATAAAAATGGAATATTACTTGGCCATAGGAAAGAATGAAACTTACCATTTGCAACAACAGGGATGGACCTAGAGAGCATTGTGCTAAGTGAAATAAGTCAGACAGAGAAAGACAAATGCCAAAAGATGTCAATTACATGTGGAGTCTAAAGTACAGAATACATGAACAAACAAAGCAAAACAAAGTCATAGATACAGAGAAGAAACTGGTGGTTGTCAGATGGGAAGGGGATTGGGTGATGGGTGAAAAAGGTGAAAGGATTATGAAGTGCAAATTGGCAGTTACAAAATAGTCATGGGAATGTAAAATACAGCATGGGGAATATAGTCAATAATATTGTAATGACTATGAATGATGCCAGGTAGGCACTACACCTATTGGGGGTTATCACTTCATAAGGTATAAAATGTCCAACCACTAGACTAATATAGTATTGAATGTTGACTGTGATTGAAAAATTTTTTAATTATCAAAAAGCTTTGATAACTTTTTCTAAATTGCACAATTAATTCTTAGGTGATATACAGTAATTCAAAGACAATATTTTATGAAATAGAAAAAAGCACCTAAAGTCAATGATGTCCCCCAAAAGATACATGGAATTTCACAGCTTATTAGGGTCCCTGCTACTAACTCAGTTCATCCAGATAAGATTGAGCCCTCAGTCATGTCTTAAGAAGCACCTTGAAAGTCAATTCAATGTGATTAATTCATATTCAATAGCTAAATGGTACTAGATTCCACACTACCAAACTGAGGCTCCATTTCACTATGCTGTTGTTCCATCACCATCAAATGAATACGTACAGGTACTTCCTATAAATACAACATTGTAAAGTGCAAAAAGAAATCTAGGAAAACAGCATAGCTGCCCCCAGGGGACTGTCTCAGGGCAACACATGCCAAAAATGTTTTAGATTAATGTTGACATCAGATTAGATGTAAGAGACTATATTTTACTCATCTTTGCCCTCTGTGTGATGTACAGCCCTGCTCACAGGATGCTTGGGGTCCTGACTGGTAGATATTATGAGTAATTTTTTACTTTATGGATGGGACAAAGCATGAAAAGGGACATTTTTCTATTTCTAAAATAATTTCCAGGAGCAGAAACTGATGCTTTCTATGTTGATTACTGTTATGTCAAACCCCCAAGAATCACTGAATTTACACCAAACTATTGTGCTCAGTTGTTCTCAAAGTCACTTATTCATACATAGTTTCAAAGCCACATACTGAGTTAATACATAAGAAGAATCAAGCTAAATTTTTATAGTTTATGGGAAAACATAATATTATAAAAATACATTAATCACTTTCTGGTAATATGGTTACCTGTTTTCAATGAAATATCTCTTTTAGAAATATTACTATTTTCAAATGTCACCTGCTGCTCACGTGATGAAGAGATTGTAAAGAGATGGTTTTTGTGTTTGGCATTAGGTTGAAAGAAAGGGACCTAGTTTTTAATTACAGTTTGGCCATATGCTGGTTGCTTCATTATAAAGTACTTCATTATTATAAGAACTACATATCTAATAGAGATTAAATAAAACATCACATACATATGAGCTATTGGTATAGTACTTGGCATATAAGATCCTTCATAAATAGTAATTCCTTTTATGTTTCTGTGGAGACATGAATTTACCCTAGAGGGTTTTCTCAATAGTTAGAAAATCTGATCAATTATTCTCCCTACCAGTGGCTCATTGAATGGAGCTTATTGAAATAGCTTTTGTGTTTATGCCCTTCTTTATCCTGAATCATTCGAGATAATTGCCATCACATTAGGAATAATCGAGCAAATTCCAAATGTCTATATAAAACTGTATGTGTGTGTATATATATGTATATGTGTGTGTGTGTGTTAGTGTCACAAATCAACTCCTACACTGTAGATCTTTTGTTTTCTATGAAACTATAGCTTTAAAAATCTACACAGTTAAAAAATAAACAGTAGTTATTTAAATTGTACAGAATAGGTCATTGCAGAAATTTTTGAACATGTCCAGAATCATAGAAATCTGCAAGTAAATATTAGTAAATTTCTTATGAATTATCATTACCCACTCTTTTTTGATCAAATGGAAAGGCAAACGGACTATTTGAGTAAGTAAGGCTAAATAAGTAATATGAAAGTAAAAAAAATGAAATATTTTCTGGAACAATACTGGACAAAACCAGTATGCAAGATATGTAACACATACTTAAGGTAGATGCAGACAAACTCATAGATGGAGAGCTGGATGACAGCTAAGGTTAGGGATGGAGGGATAGAGCAAAAAGGGAAAAGTACTCATGGACATGGACCACAATGTGGTGATTGTTGGGGGAGAGAGTGGTGTAAGGGGACTAGATGGTAATGGAAAAAATACAGTAAAGATTAAATAAAAAATAAATTAGTAATAGCAAATAATTCTGAAATATTACTTAATGCCATTTTTCTTTCATTCTTACTAACTCTTAGTCTATACTCTTCAAAGTTAAAGTGTCCATTTATTCAAAAGGAAGAATCTAGCAGAAAAAATATAACATTCTACTTTTGATTTCTAAAATATGTTCTTAATGTCTATTTCAGAGACAATGCTATGAAACCCAGAGCTTTTATTTGGAAGATCCAGGTGTTGAGAGGATGGGTTTATGAGGCCCAAAGAGTCAAAGTTGGAAGGCTCGGCACACAAATACTCAAGGTAGCTGCAGAATATGGAATAAAGGTATTTTTATTTTAAATAATTTTTAAAAGCCCTTGCTAGCTGTAGTGCACAATGAAGAGATTGTAAAGAGATAGAAGTCTAGCATTAAAATACAGCCTGGATCAATGAGAAAGGCCTGGGATGAAGATGAGGGCCCAAGAGAAAATTGTATCAGCTCCAGATAGACTGGAGGGTACTCTAAAATAGAGGGGACTTGTGCCCTGGTTCATATTTGGGGTTCTGAGAGGAGAATCCTGGGTGGTCATCATGAAGCTGAACTAGACATATGCAGAGTCTCTGAACTTGGAGGCCTGAGGCTCTCCCAGACTCCAGGGACACGAGCAGTGAGTGGTGACCGATGCTCAGACGAGAGTAAATCCAGTTACCTCACTCGCGGTGGCCAGAGGGAGCAGAGTGGACATCCTGAACACTCCATCCCATCTCGACTCTCCACCACAGTGTTAGGTAAGCTTCTCCTCTTTCCCGAAAGAAGGGAAGGAAAGCGGGAGTGGGAGAAAAGGATTCTGGACTCATTGTCTTATATTGAGATTAAATTGTATCAAGGGGAAAAAATGAATTATTTTGAAAAAGCAAGACCAAGTTTATTTTCTGACCATAATGGGAGCTCATAATCAAGTTTAATTACAGAAAACAAAGTCAAATTTCTATGTATCTGCATCCTGCAGAATAAATTCTAATGGATTACAGTTTTTTCCCCTTGTTGTTATTTGAACACTAGCAGAACAGAGAAGCAGGAATATTCAATCAGAACTTCAAGATAAAGAAGTAAAAAGTTGGCAAGAACTCAGAGTGGACTCTGGTGAAAGATGTGGGGGTCCTCCTCATTATGGTGGTCATAATCCCATGAATCCCTTGGCACATCGATGTTTTTAAGTTTTAAGCTCATTACTGGAAAGACGAGATTAGCTTCCTGAGAGGGAGAGAGAGGAATGGTTAACCCTACAGGAGAAAACTCAGCCCTTCCCCACAACTAGGCAAAATGAAATCTGAGAGCAACACTTGTCTCATTAGCTTATTAAAATATAAAGGTACACATGAAAAATTCTATTATCAAAATGACAGAAGAAAAGGTAGAGTGTAAACATGCTTATATTATTTTAAATAGGTTTTTAACAGGAGTACTTAAGGAAAATAAAACTATGCTTTATGTCCATTATATTGCAATGATTATTCAAGGTTTGGTAGTGTGAATTATAATGCTCCCCAAATAAACTGTTCTCAGACTTATATAAAAGCACATGTAACATAAACATACCTGTGAACACTGAGATGCACACATCTTGGGGAAACTTCCTAACTTGAAGAAATTGCACATATAATTGATGTAATACATTAAGTTTAATGTACTTAAAATAAATTCTCTACATACCTGTACATAGGTATATAATGATGTTATACAGGAATAAAGTTATATTGTAGCTTGGATAAATTAGCATACCAATATAAGAGTAACTAGAGCTCTCCAGGTATAATTTTGGTTTTGGTTTGCACATAGACTTTGTTTCTTTCAAACTAGTGCTGATCTTAGAAAACTGCAGTCTGTCCTTGCCTTGCTCAATGGAGGGTAAAGTTCCAACTCTTTTTGTTCAGTGAGATGAGAAGTCTGCATCTGTAGGACTGGCTTAAGTTATAAATAAGCAGAGTCTCACGAGGTATCAGCCACATGATAATTAGAATAAAAATATACAAACTTCAAAAAAAATCCAAGCTAACATTTATTGTGAAGGTAATCCTTTCATTAAATCGAGTTCCATTTTTAATTAAGCCTAAATGAATTATTCCCAAGGCTTCACATTGAAAACAGTGCCTAATAAACTGATAGATCCTGCCACCATATAAATATGAAATATGGTACTAAAACTTAGGTCAGCAATTATGTTGACAAAAGTTATTATTCAGAGCAGGGGTCTGGACTACAATGTTCTCTCTTGAGGCATACTTAATACTCCAGCAAAAAGTGCAAAAGTGATGTACACATGGAGTGAGTTCATGTGTACACAGAATGGAGTTCCATGTGATTTATTTAGTTTGGTTCTGTGGTGTGAGTCAGTCCTTAGTTTTGATCATGGTGACTTCTCCCACATTTAGGATTCCAGGAGCTTCTTACACACCATCATTGCCACAAAGAATTGTTGAGCTTGTAGAGCACTTTTGTGTAGGAACTAGGCTGGGGACTTGGCCCTCCTTATCTCATTTGATCCTTGCAACATCCTTGTGAGACAGAGATTAGTCTCTCATTTTACAGATAAGAAGGGGGGAAGAAGGGGAAGGGTCTGATCCACCAACATGTATGAATGACATGGACAACAGGATGGGGATTGACTGTGGGACCGGTGAAGGGCAGGGGAAAGCAATGGGGGGAAATGGGACAACTGTAGGAGGACAGCAATAAAAAAAAAAAAAGAAAGAAAGAAAACTGAGGTGGAAGACAATGAGTAATTTGCTCAAACCCACATTGATAAGAATTCTTATCACTGATTCATATCAATGATAAGAATACAGATATGCCTGTGAAGGACTTGCTCTTCTAGTTACTCCAGCAAGAAACACGTGAACATTTGGTGCAGTGAGAAAAACAAGACACGTTTTAAAATGTTTAATTATAATTAAAATACACTCAGAATGCTGTGGGATCAGAGGAAGGCCAAGAACCAAAACAAGAACCAAGACTTGAAAGCTGCTAGGATGCACTGAGCTTGAAGATGATCTTTACACCTGTTGGTAAAAACAATCTTCCGGGAATGGTGAACCTCGATAAATGACTGGATTTATTATTCCTGGGAGTATAATGCAGAAACTGCCCACATAGATGTAATTTATGTTTGGCTTTCTGATACCGCAGTTGCTATTTTTCTCTAATTTAAGGTCCTGGTAAATAAAATTTTAGAAAATGGTGAAAAATAACAGCAAAGATTGAGCTGTCTGAAGCTGACTGATGCAGTCAGAAGTGGTTAAAGTGACAAATTTTGCTACAAATATTATATAGTTTGTTTCTACACAATTAAGTTTCCATGGAATTTAATGGGCTCCAAGGCAACAAAAAGCACAACTCCCCAAAATACTTTAGTGTGTAAAGAAGGTTCACAGTGAACATAAGGGTTATTATTTAGCCTGCTAGGAATGCCCCAGTCAATGAAGTAAGTAGCTACCAGCTGAGCTCGGAGAAAAGGCAACCTCTTCCCACCACAGCCATGCTGTCTGGAGTAGCACACTGGAATCATCAAGAGCAGTGGTTTCCAAAGTGTGGTCCCAGAATCAGCAGCATCAGCATTACCTGGAACTTCTTCGAAATGCAAATTGTTGGGCTTCTCAACCCAGATGTATTTTAGTTGTAAACTCTAGGGGTGGGACCCAGCAATCTTCAACAAGCTTTCCAGGTGATCCTGATGCAGGCCAAATCTTGAGAACCACTGATCTGGGGAGATTTTTAAAATATAGTGCCAGGCTCCACCCTGGAGCATCAGATTTAATCAGTCTGGAATGGAACCCGGGCATTCTACCTCCCAAACCCAAAGGTGCCTCAGATTTTCTAATGTCTCAGCCACTGCTCTTGAGAACCACTGGCCTATTTTCTTCTATGGTTTGTTCCAAATGATACTATTATACATTATTATTCTTCCCAGAAAATACTACAGCAGAAAAAATATATCTGGCTGAACTGAACATACCAATGTTTTCCCTCTCTCAGTAATTCTGATCTCCAGAGAGTTCAATTACTGGGCCCATGCCTGACAGATGGCAGCTCCAGTAACTAACATCATAATAACAAGGAAATCATAAACAGCCTCCTGGATGTGCCTCATGATTCAACTGTCTTAGAAAATCATGTCAGATACATAGAGACAAGAAAAAGACACCAAACTTTCAACCAGACAATCCAAGCACACATGTTTGGTATATGAGGTATGGGCTCTGGGATTTGCCAATCATCCTCCCTGCCAACAAACTAGGAAATTTGGAAGTGTACAAACAGCTTTCATTGATTTCCATGAAAAACTTACAGGACAAGGAGCTCAAGTGGCTCCTAAAATTGCCAATTAATAGAACTCAAAGATTACTCCTGGCTCTGTGGAGGAATGCTATATCATTTATATGCAACATTGGTATTTTATTTTATTCTAACAAGCAAAGTAACAAATATTTTTAATTTTATTTATGTTAAATATTTTATTTATGAATTGATTTTAGGCAGAGGGGAAGGGAGGAAGAAAGAGAGGGAGAGAAACCTCGAAGCTTGGTTGTCTTTCATTTGCCCCCAACTGGGGACCTGGCCTATAACCCAGGCATGTGCCCTAACTGGGAACCAAACCGGTGACCCTTTGGTTCACAGGCCAACACTCAATCCACTGAGCCACACCAGCAAGGGCACACTAACAAATATTTAAAGAACATCATTTTCCACTAATTCAGAGACAAAGGTACAAAAACAAGTCATTAGGAAAATACGAGTTAAAGACCCAAAATGTGGTTCCCAATCAGCATCACCTGGAAACTTGTTAGAAATGCAGATTCTCAGGCCCCACTCCACAGCTCTGGAGCTGTGGGCCAGCAATGTTTTAACAAATCCTCTGGGTGGTTCTCATATTCACTCTTTAGATGTGATGTTCATTCTCTTGTCTAGTCAGCCAAAGGAGAACATACTTTGTTCCCACAAATTCTCCACAAGAACAAATCTGGAGAAAAAGTCATGTGTCAGATTAAGTGAGCTGTTTAGATCATGGGGCTAACAAAAGGCAGAGATGGTTTCCACAGTAACAAGCCAAGTATGGGTCAACAATGCAAAGATATGTTCCAAGCCTCAGACTCCAGTGGTGTTGGCCCATTTGTTCCTATAGGTATCATTTCACTAACCTCTGTCAAACTATAGAACCTACTCTGACCCAGGAAGAGTTGATTTAATGTTACTACACAGAGTAACTCATCAAATCCTTTTGGCCAATATTCAAATTGGCCATGTGCCTTAACTTTAGGGTCTTGACCTCATTTTTAGAGACCAGACATTTTGGGTACTTGAATCTTCCCATCTATTTTACAACCAATGACTGACTATTGTTCAAAGTATTAATAAGGTTAATTGATATGCGGCCTTGATAAATTTACTGTACACCAAAGAATATGAACTGCCACCCTGCCAGCCAGATTTAGTCTGCGAGCCAGAAAAGCTCACAGACATATCTTCTTCTGCTTGAAATGTTGATGTGCACTGAGTTTTTTAAATATTGGGGTTTCAGTATTTAAATATTGACTTCACATGCAAATCTGAATCTGTGCTCATCTGCTGTATCCTCCAATGCGGCAATGACTGGGTCTGCATTGCTGCATGACGAAGAGCAGCTGCCGTTAGCGTGGCTGACACAAGTTAATTGTCCTGTATGATCACCCCAGTGCAGCAATTTTCAACCTTTTCATCTCATGGCACTCACAGACTAATGACTAAAATTCTGTGGCACACAGAAAAATATATTTTTTGCCGGTCTGACAAAAAAAAAATAGATGCAATTTTGATTTTACTCACACTACAACAGCTGTTGTTGTGTTGGCTGTTTTCATTTTCTAATTGAACAGTCGAGGGGAAAAGAGGACCATGCCCCTGACTAAATAGTCAGGTATTGCATATTTTAAAAATTCTTGTGGCTAATCAAGTTGAAAACCGCTGCCCTAGTGCTATATTTATATATGTTAATGTAGAAACTAAAATACACCTGTGCCAAGTATCTATTAAAGTTGGGCAAACAAGAGATAGACACCAATGGCCACATGTTTTTAAAAAGATGCAGGAAAGCATATATTTTTGAAGGAATATGAACTATCTCTACACATTAAATATGTTTTAAGCAAAGTGTATGCTTTGAAAGAATACCACTGAAGACACTATGATGAAAAAATACCTGGACAGCTTCACTTATTTGCACTACCTATCAGAACATTTTTTGGTAACCTCTATTTTTTATTTGCTACCTCCATTTATGAAATGACTATTTTGAACCATTGATATTTCAATAAGGCACCGATTCTCAACATTGGCTGCATATTGGTATCTCTTGGGGAGATTTAAAAATACCCACAGAGATTATATTTTAATTGTTCTGTCATGGCCTGCAGGTCAGAAATTTGAAGCACTCTAAGGTGATGCTGACATGCAGTCAGGGTTCAGAATCTTTTTACAAAATCACTCTGTGTGAGAAGGATATACAATGTGAGCTCTCGGGTTAGGTTTACAAGTTTTAAAAAGCTAGTGTTGCCTTGCTTTCTTTCTTCCTTTAGGCCACCTGTTCTTCACAGCTACATCTTTTTCATAATCTGGATTTACTTTATATGTATACCAGAATTGTGTTTTCTGTGTGGAAATTTCTTTATGCAATTATGGCTCGTTCCTGCCTGGGATGTTTCTTTGCAATTTTCTGTAGCTGCAAGAAGAACATCTGAGAAAGGTGATTCGCGTACACTAAATTTTCCCAGTCTGCCTTGCGAGATGATAGCCTAATCCTCTTGTAGGGTTTAATGGTCACCATTAATAAAAAGGATGCTTGACTGTCACACATAAACATATTGTTTTAAGGGCATAGTATCTCAAGCAAAACTGCAAGAGAGAAATGCCCTTGCTTTGCTCCTTGCTAACTATTACCATACGCTTATTTCGTTGGTTGTAGTTTGGAATGTGAGGGGGGAAAAAACCATTTTGACTACTGAGATCAAATCGTAATTCCTAGTATAAATTTTGGACTGAAAAGAAAGTCCCTGGAGACTTCTTAACTTTCTGTAATATAAGCGGACCATTTATCCCTTCTTACATGAGTTCTTGCTTGCCTTGCAGCAAATGACTTGAACTGGCCTCCAGAGCCTCGATTTATATAACTGGTACCACTCGGCAGAGAATTCCTGCCTGAATTGAATGAGGAACCTCCCTACGGACATTTTGTATGTTCCTGCCCTTCTCTCAGTTTGATATTCTTATAATAGACAAACGCAGTCAATATAGAAAGTTTTTCTTTATTTCTCAGCTTAATTTTGTTGTTTTTATATTTAAAAAATCAAATAAATTTGCAAAACAGTAGGTAACATAAATTTGCTATTCTAATATAATTATCTCTATTTCTTTATATTTCTTTGCAAATATATAGTTTTAAAAAACTCTTGAAGTACCTGCTCAAGGATATTTCCATATTCTCCTGACTTTATCAGTTACTGTCTATAAAAATATTCCTCTGGCATTACTAGAAAACATAATTTATCTAACATTTCACATTCTGGTCACTGTTTAGTTTGCTTTTAATTTTTTAACTGAATAAATACTGCTGTGCTGGACATGTTATTTATTTATACGCCTAAAGATTTTAGCTTTTGACTTCTGGCCAAGATGGAGGCATAGGTGGAAATACTGTGCCTCCTCACACAATCAAAATTAAGGACAATAAAAATTTAGAAACAATAACACAACCAGAACAGACAGAAAATTGAACTACGGAAGTCCAACAACCATTCAACCAGACCTGTAAGAAGGGCGGAGTCGTCTGTGGATGGAGAGGAAATGTGGCAGGAAAAGGCAGTGGCTGCCAGACAGGCAGCCCAGGCGGTGCAGGGCTAGCAGACCCTGGGTGCGGGGAGGAAACAAGCAGGGCGCACAGGGTGGTTGGCTGACCACAGTCACACATTCACACGCAGAAAAACTAGGCAAAAATATGTAGTGAGACTGACCATGCAACCCAGGGCCCCGGCAATGGGAAATAAAGCCTAAAAACACTGATTGAAAAGGTGCCAGGAGAGACTCCCCGCCTCACAGGAGAGGTCACCGGAGAGACCCACAGGGTCCTAGAACATACATAAGCCCATCCACCTGGGAACCAGCACCAGAATGGCCCAATTTGCTTGTGGGAAGTGGCAGAGGGGACTAAAATCCTAGACAGAGTGGAACCAGTGCCATTGTTCCCTCTCTAACCCCGCCCCCACAGACAGCATCACAACCCAGCACTGGGTTGCCCCACCCTGGTGAACACCTAGGTTCCACCCCTCATATGTAACAGGTGCCACGTGACCAAAACAGGTTCAAACAGAAGAATAAATCAAAGCCCCAGAGCCAATATTTTCAAACAACCAAGAGATAGCCAACCTATCAGATACACAGTTCAAAATACTGGTAATCAGGATGCTCACAGAACTGGTTAATTTTGGTTGCAAATTAGATTAAAAAATGAAGGCTATACTAAGTGAAATGAAAGAAAATGCACAGAGAACCAATAGTGATGGAAGGAAAACTGGGACTCAAATCAATGGAGTGGACCAAAAGGAAGAAAGAAACAACCAAACAGAAAAGAAGGAAGAAACAAGATTCAAAAAATGAGGAGAGGTTTAGGAACCTCCAGGACATCTTTAAATGTTCCAACATCTGAATTATAGGAGTACCAGAAGGGGAAGAGGAAGAGCAACAAGTGGAAAACTTATTTGAATGAATGATAAAGGAGAACTTCCCCAATCTGGCAAAGGAAATAGACTTCCAGGAAGTCCTGGAAGCTCAGAGAGTCCCAAAGAAGGTGGATCCAAGGAGGAACACACCAAGGCACATCATAGTTACATTACCCAAGATTAAAATGAAGGAGAGAATTCTAGAAGCAGCAAGAGATAAGAGGACAGTCACCTACAAAGGAGTTCCCATCAGACTGTCAGCTGATTTCTCAAAAGAGACCTTACAGGCAAGAAGGGCCTGGAAAGCATTCCAAGTCATGAAATGCAAGGACCTTCATCCAAGATTGCTCTATCCAGCAAAGCTTTCATTTAGAATGGAAGGGCAGATAAAGCGCTCCTCAGATAAGGTCAAGTTCAAGGAGTTCATCATCACCAAGCCCTTATTACATGAAATGTTAAAGGGACTGCTCTAAGAAAAAGAAGATAAAAAATATCAACAGTGAAAGGACAGCAAAGCCGCGGTTATTAACAACCACACCTAAAACAAAAGCAGACTAAGCAGCCACCTAAAACAGGAGCAGAGCCACAGAAATGGAGATCACATGGAAGGTTAGCAACATGGAGTGGGAGGAGGAGGTGGGGGAGAAGGTAGAGAGAATAAGTAGCATAGATGATGCGGAGAAAATAGACAGGGAGATGGCAAGAGTAGTGTGGGAAATATAGGAGCTAAAGAATTTATGACACATGGACGTGAACTAAAGGGTGGGAGTGTGGGTGGGAGGGGGTGTGCAAGGTAGAGGGGAATGAAGGGGGGGGAATGGCACAACTGTAAGAGCATAATCAATAAAATATATTAAAAGAAAATGATTTTAGCCTTTGCTCATTTGTATTAACTTGGAATGCCAAAGTGGGAGTACTGGGTCAAAGGCCATGAACACTTCTGTAAATATTAAAAATCTTTGAACTTAGTTTTATGTCCATGGACTGAAGCAATATAGATACTTTATTGCAATGGTCTGGAACTGAACTCTAATATCTTCGAGGTATGCCTGTATATAGTGGTTTTATAACAACCTCATAAGAGAAGCTATTTCCTTCTTCCTTACTTTTTATTTTTATTTTTTACCATTGTTCTTTCTTTATTTTTTCTAGTATAACAGGTGCTTTAATCTTCTCTATTTTCATTTTTATTTACCAATATAGCTCCTCTTTTGTGAATTCTATGTTTGACTTGGCCTTTTATCTACTTAATCAAATGCTTTTCACACCAAGTTAAATAATCACGTTTTATTATCATATACACTAATTTAAATATATTGTCTTTTAAAATATTATGCATATTTGTTCTTAATATCTTTGAGTATTGTACTTAATTAATTTGGTTCCTTGGGGTGCTTAACTTTTAAAAATTTTTATGTAATTACATTTGTTGGTCTTTCTTTTAGACTTCTAGCAATTTTAAATTTAGTTTTTCATGTAAGAGATGATAAATATTCTATTTTTTCTTACTTATTTACATATTTATTATAATTTAATTCTTTGGAAATTATTGTAGTAAAGTGTGCATTGAACTAAGTTTGCCCTGGAAACTTCCAACAATTTATTTAAAACAATTTATTTCAGATAGTTCACTTCACCTCTTTTCAGGCAGTTGGGAGCAGTGTATGTGTATATTGTAATTAGGTTTATTCAGTGGTCATCTTCTCTTTTCCAAGAACTCATGTCTTCTCTTAGATAAAAGCAGCATTTTAAAGATCAATCTTGGATGCACTGACATATATATGAAATGTAGTTTTCCCACCAGAAATATATCTACTTACACTAGCTATTTTTATCTCAGTAAAGTTTCATAAGAAATGCAGATTCCCTTTGCACATTGTTTTTTAGATATTTCATACGCATCTGCTGCTGTTAGGAATTGCTTTTTCCATTATCTTTTCTAAAAGATATTTCTAGTAAGGCATTTTTTTTTATCATTTAATGACTTATCTTGTATTCATCTACTTTACTAAAGCCTTTTATTAGAAGTTGTTTTTAATTAATTACTATAAAATTTCCTGGCTATTATAATACTGATATTTTGGGGTCAATATTCTATCACACTTGTCAAAACATATTATGTTAAAAATATTATGTTAAATATTATGTTAAAATATTATGTTAAAAACATATCAAACATATTATGTTAAAATAATATGATTGCCCTGGCTGGTGTAGCTCAGTGTATTGAGCATGGACCTACGAACCAAACGGTCGTGGTTCAATTCCCAGTCAGGGCACATGCTTGGGTTGCAGGCCAGTTCCCAGCAGGGGACACATGAGAGGCAACCACACATTGATATTTCTCTCCATCTCTCCTTCCCTTCCCCTCTAAAGATAAATAAATAAAATATTTAAAAATAATAATAATATGATAAACGTTTTTAAATATTTTATAAAAACAAATGTTTTTAGCTAGGCATAATTAACATATTGCTTTGGAATACATGTTAACTATGTTAAGGAAGTAGCTCGATATTTGTATTCTGAGTGGCTTTATAAGTTTTTGTTAATACATATTAAAGTTTTTTCTTCTCTATTAACATAACCCTATTGGTTTCTACCAATTTGTCATTTAAATCTCTTTCATTAATGAATTTACTAATATTGAACAAATTATAGAGTAAGTCTGAGTTTTCTGAGTAGAACCATTCCTTTATCATATTGTTTAATCTAACTTTTCTACTTTAGATTTTTATGGCTCCAAAGTGGCACTAATTATCATGTTTTAGGTTATGATTCTCCCTTAAAAATATTTTTATCTTCCCTGGCCAGGTGGCTCAATTGGTTGGAGCATTGTCCCACACACCAAAAGGTTTGTGCCTTCAATCCCTGGTTGGGGCACAAATGGGAGGCAACTGATCAATGTTTCTCTCCCACATTGATGTTTCTCTTTATATAAAATCAATAAAAACATGTCTTTAGATGAGGATTGAATGTATGTACATACATGTTTTATTTAAGATGTTTACTCATATCAGTAATTAATGTTTAAGGTTTATGTGAGTTTCAGTATACAGGGGTGGGCCAAGTCGATTTATAGTTGTGAATACATGAAACACAGAGATTATTCTTGTGCTAATTATTATTTACTGTTTTGTCTATTTTTATATGAGCAACTGTAAACTTACTTTTGTCCACCCATGTATTCTAACAGCCCTAACCTCCCAAATCAATGTTAAAACTTTATACTTACAGCCTATATGACAGTAGTTATGACATTTGAGAACTATTTATCTATTAAAAAAATTACTTCACTTATTTTGATACAGTGTCTCTTCCTAAGTAAAGAGGGTTATTTGAGATTTCCCCAGCATGAATTCAGATCTAAGGGAAAGATTAATAAGGTTGTTTATACATCTAATTTAAACCTCAGTTTATAATTACTACATTTGTCTGGTCTTAGCAACTGAGGCAGACTGTAGTTGTCATTACTATTTAATCATCAGTTATCACTTCACTAAAATGCCTATCCTAGAGGCAGTATTTAACACCCTTAAATTAAAGAACCTAATCATTTTCCGTTCTGGGGCCAGCTGGGGACTAGGTAGAACTTGATCTGACTCAGAATGAAAATTACTCTATACTTCAGCAAACAAAGCAATCAGGTGCTTTGACATAAACAGTACTACTGTGTCCTGTAATTGAAGCTCAAAGACAGGCTGTGAAACAAACCACAGAAGCAGAACGCCAAGATAAACTTTTGACAAAAAGAAATATAAGCCAATGGTGCTTCTGGGTAAGAATGATTCCCAATCTTTAGAAACATAATTATGAAGCCAATTCTAACGCACTGGGATCTTGCACTGACATTAAACTGCACTCCTTCTTTATAGTCGCTCTTCAAGGTTACCAGAGACTGTATTACTGTTCTTGCATCACGGCGCAACATAACATAAGGTTGACTGGGAATATCAGAGTTTGCCTTTGGGTGGCATCTCGCCCTTGGACGGTCATTATGTGAAGGTGCTGCTACATGTTTCAAACCATCATAGTAGCCACCCCACCCAAAGGACACATGGTTTAGTGTGAGAAACGTAAACATAGTATTACTGAAACATACTTTTAGTCTTCGTATATGCAATAAACACTGTAACTTCTCCATATTCCTTATTCCTTTGTAACAGATTCACAATAAATTGTCTTGATTATTGCCCATTCCTTACAGCTATAATTTTCTCAAGTGAGTTTCATAAATATTCCACTTATGTGTTGTATTCATGGCAAGTTTTCCATTTGTTTCATAGATATTCTATACAAATAGGTTCAAGGTAATAAAATAAACATTTCTCATATTTTTTTCAGAAAAATATCAATGTGTTAGTTCCATTGTTTCATGCATGCAAAATGGACATATCCCAGTATAGGTTGTTAGGGGCAAAATCATTTCAATTACTTAGTAGACTTCTAAGCAAAGGATTCTGGCCATTGCTATAACCACATATCACAAAAATAAAATATGCTTGGCAAGATCTATCACAACTGCATTTTTCTAATTCTGAGCCTTATTTTTTTAATCTTATAATTTTAGTGTAATGATGAAATAATATGCACATGAATAAAATGCTATATTTAATAAACACTTCAGGGAAAGACACAACTTGAATATCAAATTCATTGTTTTTATTGTCTTAGAATGATGGTTTTTTTACAAACTATATTTTGACATTTTAATTTACAAGTGAAGTGTACACACTTTCACTTTCATTAAAATGCCATAGAAACATCATGGCATAATTGACAAAAATGACAGCCAAAATGATTCCTACAGCATGCTATTTTCTTTCAACATTCTAAAGGTGATCTGTGGGATTCAAAATTGAATAAAATATTTCTATCTTTATGACTCAGCCCATAAACAGAATTATGTAAAAAACATACTTAGAGAAAAAACCTTTAGAAAAAACTTACTTTTCACAAAAGAAAGAGTGTAATACATTTTATGGGGAGTATCAAAAATTCTAAACTACTGATAAACTGTCAATATAAAATTAACATTTAGATCTTGGCCTATCATTCAATGTTATAGGGAAAGAAAACAAAGAGAAAAAAATAGGACACATTACTAAGTCAAAAGTGTGTCAATCTCTGAAATTAAATGAAATAAGGATCAACCCGCAATAGCTGGGATGCTTTGTAACCTATCTTGTATTCTTACTTTTAGGTGGTTTTGTAGGAGGAAATGGCTCTGAGTCAGCAGAATAAACCCACAGTAAAACGAAATTAATCTGAAATACACCATAACCTTGAATATAGAAAACTGGTGTTTTATGAAGGATAATTTAATGACACTATATTACAGCAACTTTAAACAATCTAGAAAAAATGAATTGTAGAGTAAAAAAATTTAAGGGGAGATCTGGGCAATATCTCTAGTTATTAAAATAGAAAAATCCCTGGAGGGGCAAACTGAAAATTATCAAGCTTCCCTAGCTGGAAATAAATATCTGTTAATATTCAATTCCCATTGCTTTAACTTCATAGCCTCCATGCAGATTTCTAATCTATAATTTGGCCACCAGAGTGCATGTATTCCCTCAAAGGGAGTATCTTTTTTTTTTCAATTACAGGTGACATACAATATTATATTATACTAGTTTCAGGTATACAATATAGTATACTCATTAAATATATATATAAAACTTACTAAGTGACCACCCGAATACATTTAATACTTATCAAAGGGAGTATCTTGTACGGTTAACTGATCCAATTATAGTATACAATGTAGCCCCCACTGTAAATAAATGAGTGGACATGAAGACTTATAAATTAGTCTCTTGAGATTTGGGCTAGTACAATCAATCTTTCAGGCTGTATCACTTTCAGCTCACCAGACATGCCCTGAGTTTTCAAGTGTAGGACAATATAGTAAACAATACCCTCAACAAGGACCTCAGGGGCATAAAGAAGACCCAATCAGAAACAAAGGATACACTAATTGAAATAAAGAACAATTTACAGGGAAATAACCGTAGAGTGGATGAAGTCAAGAAGCAAACCAATGATTTGAAACATAAGGAAGAAAAAGACAACCAATCAGAACAACAAGAAAAAAGAATCCAAAAAATATGAGGATAGTATAAAGAGCCTCTGGGACAACTTCAAGAGGTCCAACATTCACATCATAGTGGTGCCAGAAGGACAAGAGAAAGAGCAAGAAATTACAAATCTATCTGAAAAGATAGTGAAAGAAAATTTTCCTAATTTGGTAAAGGAAATACACATGCAAGTCCAGGAAACACAGAGTCCCAATTATAATGGATGCAAAGAGGCCCACTCCAAGACACATCATAATTAAAAGGCCAAAGATTAAAGATAAGGAAAGACTATTAAAAGCAGCAAGAAAAAAGAAGTTAGTTACCTGATGGTTGCCAGATGGGAGGGGTGAGGGGGAGAATGGGTGAGAGGTGAGGGGATTAAGAAGCACAAATAGGTAGTTACAGAATAGCCATGGGGATGTAAAGTACAGTATACAAAATGCAGTAGCCAAAAAACGTATACCTACAACCCATGGATGTGAACAATGATGAGGGGATTGTCCGATGGAGTGGTGAGTGCTGGGTAGAAGAAGGCAAAGAGGCAAAATCGAGACAACTGTAATAGCATAATCAATAAAACATAATTTAAAGATAGATGACATTCAATATGAAAAAAGTATATTTAAAAGAAATAAAGCACTACAAAATTTAAAAGTAATATCTTTATGAATTAACATTATGTAAATCATTGTTTACTGATATGAATACTGAAATCTGGTATTGTAAGAGCTTTAAAAGGATGGACTGATACTTGATGGCTGGTTCCTAAATCTCTGGTGACCTGTGCAGTTCTTTAGACAGATAATTTTATGTCAAAGCAAATTACACAGAAAAACGGCAAATTCATTAAGATACTATTTGTATTTTACATCAAAATTATATAATTAACTTAAATGATTGCTTCTAGAAATAAACTTTTAGAAAATTGTTAATTTATCTTTAGATAAAGGGGAGGCAAGGGAAAGAGATGGAAACATCAGTGTGTGAGAGAAACACTGGTTGCCTCTTATACATGTGCTCTGATTGAAGGTTCTGAACCTGCAACCCAGGCATGTGCCCTGACTGGGGCTCGAACTGGCAACATTGCAAAATGGCAACATTTCGTTTTGCAGAACGATGCCCAACCAAATGAACCACACTGTTTGGGGCCACAAACAAACATTTTAATGTCTGAAAACACGTGCCTTACATAATTTTGGACATGTCTTTTGTCGACTTATCAGAATTGAGAAATTTTTGTTAAATGACTTTCCTAATTACTTTTTTTTGTTGCTAAGATAACGTGATATTTAGGTCTGCAGTCACTACCTGATTTCTACCAGCTTTAATCACAGAAAGATCACTGAATCAATTAACTTGCAAACAATGGTAAGTCCCATCTGGCTGAAAGGATCTTTATTTTCCCTAACTGGTCACTTGAAAATTCTCATAAAATCTTCTTTTTCACCATGGAACCTTATTTGTTTCCCTGGTTTAAAATATTGGAAGAATATAATGAAGCAGAAAAAATATCAACAATAAATCACAATTCCCTAGACAACCACTGTTAACATTTTAGCAGTTTTATTTTGAATTTTTATGTATTTTCAAAATTAAAAAAATATTCCTCTAACTTTCCATCTTATTTTTTAAATATTGTTATAAATTCTTTGTAAACACCACTCTTAAGGACTAAGGATATTCTGTTGAGATACAATAATTTCTTTAACCATTTCCTATTGCCAAGTATTACGATGTTGCAATGAATACCTTTTCACAGCAAAGCCTGCCTATATTTTAAGAACCCCTTACAAGTACTTTTCTAAATGATACCACATTGACCTTAAATATAATTCAAATATACCCATGATGAACCACGAACACAGTCATACTTTTCTTTATCATATGAAAGTATCATGTAGATCTATATTATTTTATCAAACATTTCCCACATATTACTACCTTCCTTACTCCTCAATACACAAGAGGTTTTTTCCTCCTTTCATAGTCTGTGTGGTCATTTATTTAATCTAGTTTCAGCTACAGTTCATGTTATTGAAGAAGTTCTTTCAAAGTCAGGAAAATGGTTTTGGGCCCACGTTCTACCCCACTAATCCCTGATGAATATGAGGAATGGAGGAATAGACAAGGAAGCAGGAGTGTTCGGAGAAATCTTATGAGGGCTGATAAGACAGGAAGATCTGAGCTATAACCATGCCCCACCGCCATGCAGAAAACACTACAGACTTCATGGTCAACCTGCTCCCAGAGAAGATTCATAACTTGTGAGGGAGGTCTAGGTTAGCAGAGTGAGTGCATCACACAACTAAGATCAAGAAAGGCTCCATGATTTATAGGCTTTTCTAATTCAAGAGTTCTGGGATGCTTTGGGGGATGCTGTAAAGCTGTCAGTGTCAAAGGTTTTGAGGAATTCTTTCTTTTTTTTTTCTTTTAGGTACACAATGCCTTCTGTTTGAGGAGAGGAAGCAGAAAAATGGGTCGCAGTTTCAAGAAGTGACATGGAAGCAATGAGAAGAACAAAGCTTTGGGGTCAAGTCTATATGTGAGTTCAAGTCAGGCTATATGCTGCTTAGGGCGTGTTTGACAAAGTTCTTGGCCGCTCCGACTCTGTTTTCTCTACTGGAGAATAACCAATTCAACCAATTGTGTCAAGTGGTGTAAAGCATGAGGCAGTGTACCCGGTACAGGGCAGATGTGTAATAGGCATTCATCCCCTTCCCTGCCTCCAGATGACTTCCACTTTCGTCAGTCCTCTCTTTCTCGTCTAGACTCACGAAGTGTGAGATCAAGATTTTGGATTCTTTCTAGGTTGTGTGGCCTACTCCAGGATGTGAAGAAAGAGAATCATACGAGTAAATAAGGTGATAATTTACAACCTAATATGGGTTAACTTATGGGAATAGACTATATAACTATTGCATAATTCAGCTATTTATTGTATGTAAAACCAGTTATTGCTTTTATAAAGATCAGTGTTGGGAGGGGGGCATTTTTTCAAACATTTTATATTTGAAGCTACGGAATTTCCTGTGACATACAAAATTAGGTTCCCCCTCTGGCTGGATCTCTGCTTTTCACACTTGTCCCTGACCTTACAGCTTGTAGCAAAACTATATTTAATTTTCAGACCATCAAATCCAGCTATTCTTGCAGCTGCCTATTAGATTCACGTGAGTGGCGATTGTATCCAGCTCATTTATTAAAGTCAATTTAAGAAAAATTCAGTTTAAGAAGAATTCTCTAAGAAATTAAAGGCATTTAAACAAAGTACACTATCTAGCAATGTTTTAAAAAGATTTTTAAAGTGTAATCTGCCTTTCCTCATCAACTAGGTTTTGCATCAACTGGAATGTTTTGTTGTGTTAATTTAAACGCTAGGACTACAAATTGCCCTCCTATTGGTATTTACGTATCCTAGTTGTATCTAAGGAAATGCATCTTGCTGAGAGGACATTTTGTCTCTAGCAGAGCCCGCCTACAGTTACTGTCACTCTCCTATGGATCCTAAACAGACACTAAGCAAAAAATTCTGGGTTGAAAAACTGTCTATTAACCTAGTTTTATTTTACCTTAATAGTTGTCAATTAGTTCTCATACATGTTTGCACCAGAACTTCGAGTACCTCAATGATAGAGTTGCATCTGCTACCCAGATTGAGAAACAGATGATGGATAGGCTTATTAGTGTAGTTTATTTAAATGTTGAATGAACAAGGAGTATCACTCTTTATGTGCAAAGTGTGGTAACTGGTAACTAAAAAGTGTTTTCCTAATGCCTACTTTTCCTTTGGTTAATAATTTCCTTTTTCATTTGTTGATTCTTCTGTAGAAAACCCCATCAACAGACAGTCTCAAAAACATGTTCATTAATTCAATCTCTCCTTTGCCTCTGTTTTAATCCCTACCTGTTGTTGTTCTTCACCCATGTGGTAGGCAGAGTAATGGCCTCCCAGAAATGTGTACATCTTAACCCTTGGAACCTATGGCTATGTTATCTTACATGGTGGGGGGGGGGTGGAATCTGAAGATGCAATGAAGACTGTGGACCTTGAAAAAGGGAGGTCATCTACAATAATATGGGTGGGCTCAACCGAACACATGAGTCCTTAAAAGAACCTTTCTGACTGAAGTAAGAATCAGAGAGAGGTCACAAAGAGATGCAATCTCACTTCTTTGAAGATGAAGGAAAGAGGACATGAGCCAAGGAA
>PVKM010006841.1:0-33189 GCA_004027735.1 Carollia perspicillata
GTGGGGGTGATGGGGGTAAACAAGGGGAACAGTTTAGTCAAGGAACATCTATAAATGTCCATGGACATGGACAACAGGGCAGGAATTGACTGTGGTGGGGGGAGGGATGGGGCAGTAGAGAGCAACGGGGAAAAATTTGGACAACTATAATAGAACAACAGTAAAAAAATATTCTCATCACAAGAAAAAAGAAAAAAAGAATGTGTTTTGGTAATTAGATAAATGATTAAAAAATATTAAAGCAATATTTTAAGACTCTACCAATAACTTGAGAAAATTAGTACAATTTTACTTTTAATTCCATTTTAGAATTAGTTTTTTAGAACTTGAGGAATAGATTAATGTTATTTGATTATGTATTACATTATATTTTATCTTTCATAATATTTTTGTCTTCTGCATTATATTTTGTATTTGGTTATAGCAACACAAATTACTTTTTAACCTGTATTGATTGCAGTACTGATTTTAATGTACAGAATCATAACACTTTAAAGATATTACACAATAACCTACTTCCTTTTTTTGACTTTGTAACCTTGATTTATCTTTCAGTTGCCTGGAATAAGTCTCCAAGAAGTTTTTAAATAATTCTTTTCAAAAAGGAAAATGGATATTAAATTTATCTTCCCATATATATTTTTATTCACATATTAATATAAGCTTGAAATGTTATTCACATTTTAATCATAAAGCTTCCCCCAAAGATTTCTGTGGACTATTACCTCATGGTCTCATGTTGTTCACTGATGTGAAGGAGAAATCTCAGGCCAGATTTAATTTTGTTTACCTATAGGTAAGCTGTTTTTTCTTTCTTGGATGTTTGCAGGTGTTTTTTAAGTTTTAATTCAGACTTTAGCTGTAATGTTTCTCCCTTTTCACAATGGCTATTTCTTCTGTTGTATTTTTTTTTTTAGTATTTCTCAAAAATACCAATTTTTCACATTTGTGTCATCTTTTTTATGATTTATCTCATAATTTTTATTTGTTTATTATTCTGGGAGAACTTTTAAAGTTTGCCCTCTACATACTGATTTTATTTGTTTTTCATTTTCCACTGTCCAGACTTAATTTTACTATTGTTAATTTCAGGTTATTTATTATCTTTTCTTACATTCCATCTCATATTGTAACTAACGTGTTCTTTTTACAACTCAGCATGGTTTTTATATGACTCTTTGCCCGGTTTAACTGACTCCTATTTCTTTTGTTTTTTGTTTTCTCTCTCTTACATGTTTTTTAATTTTTCATTATATTTTTCCATTAGTATTTAGTCCCATTCCCCCCTTCCCCCACAGTCCCCACACTGTTGTCCGTGCCCATGAGTCCTTTTCCTTTTTGCTCAGTCCCTCCACCCATAAATTTCCCCACCCTTAGCTTTAAACTGCCCTACTTTTTAATAATGTTCATTGTCAAATAGTATTCTAACTTTTTCTACTGACACTGGATTGAAACCTACAATATAAACACACTCAACATTTTTCTAGCAGTTGACATGTGTGGCTTACTTTGGCTTTACTGATACTTAGAACCACTAAGTATATCAAAGCTATTACTAAGATTCCAGTCTCGATTCATTTCTGTAGAGCAGATTTTAAACACATCTCTTCTGGACTGAGTTAAGATTATCTCCAGCATTCACTGCATGATTCACAGACTCTGAACCAGTTAAGTTCAACCAACCCACAATTATTAGCATGTCCTCCCAACAACTGTCCTCCTGTCACTGATCCCAGACACATTAAAATGACCGTGGTTATATCTCAAAGACGAAGTGTCTATTAGCATCTCCATATTTCCTAATCATTTGTTTTCTAAAGATTTCAGTGTCTGAATGAAGGAGAAGTTTAAAGATGAAGAAGAAAACAAATAATTTGTGTTGAAATAAAATATCTATTGTCTTAGTAAACTTGGGCTGCTATAACGAATACCATAGGCTAGGTGATATAAACTTAAACATTTACTTGTCACAGTTTTGGAGACTGGGAGCCCAGGATTGGGGTGTCAACATGGTTAGATTCAGGTACGACTCCTCTTCCTGGTTTATAGATGGCTGCCTTCTCACTCTGTCTTCACACGGCTGAAAGAGTTCATCTCTGTCCTGTCTCTTCCTAAAAGAACACTAATCCCATCTATGAGGGCCCCACCTTCATGAGTTCATTACCTCCTAAAGGCCCCATGTGCTAATACCATCACACTGGGTATTAGGGTTTCAACATATGGATCTGGGGAGGGCACAAACATTTAAACACAACTATGCAGCAACATGTTCTCAGGGTAGAGGTGAGAGGTATCTCTGCTTTAAATACAGGCAATGGTGGAGAGGAAAATTATTCCCCTTCTTTCAGGCCGGCAGAATGCCTTGTTTTAGCAACATATGTGTAATTGTTAGTTGTACTATTCATTCAGCTCCATTTTGTGTTATTTTCCCAACTTTTGGCAGTAACATCACTGTAACATTCAAGTTTTGTGAAATTTTCACATTTTTGTAGACTTTTATAGATATTTTATTGGGACTTAGGGAAAGGCTGCATTCAAACCATCTAGTCAGATACTACCCTTTCCCTATATTAATTATCCTAAACAACGCTTGAAAGCATATTTTCAGGGAAAAGTGATTTGAAAAGAATGAAATCAATAAAAACCTTTTTCTTCTATGTTCAAAATGACATAACCAAGTAATTTTCATGAGTTCTATCCCATACCAGTGTAAATCTACAAAACAAGTCCTTGAATACATAGGCTTTAAAGTATGAAATTATATTGATAAAGTTTTTCAGCCTCTTTCCAAACCTCTAAGAATATACTTAAATTAAACTGTGTACTTTTAATATATTGAGAATTAAATAAAACTCTGTAACGTGTGTGTACTGTTTGGTATACTTTAAAATTAAATATATGGTTACATTTATAACTAAAAATGTAAATAAGACATGAGTTTTAGAGAATATTATTTTCAGATTCTTCTATTATATTTGACTATAATGAATTTGTAAACCCCAAGTAAGTAATTTACATACCCCAATAAGAAATTATTGAAAGATGTTAAGATTTAACTAAATGTGAATTTAAGTAAATAACTATATTTTTAATGAATAGACTTTTCATTTCATATAAATGACCAGTATTAAATATGATGGCAGCACAGGATTTTGGATAACAACTATAGGAGAATAATTATGCTTATTTATGGTATGCATGGGTACAATATGCTAAGCATGTTGGTATCCCATTTTCTTGTTTTATTCCTCTTGGGTTACTTAACATCTTTGAATTTTACTTTTTAATGGTATTTAGTAATAATAATAATAACTGATTAATTATAATATATTGGGTTATATTGATAAATAAATGAGATTGTGTGAGTGCTCTAAAGTGGAAAATCTCCATGCGAATATACACGGAAGTCCTAGCTGTGTATAACAGTTAGGCATGTGATTAGTAAGTGTATTGGCAATGTCACTTCCAACTACAAAGGACAATCTATATAGAAATAAATGTACATATATTTATTATGGGCCATTGAAACTGTTGATAGTTCTTAAACTGCTCAAATGGTGTTTAATGTCCAGTTAGTAAACCAAGTAAACTCAGCCTCTGACTTAAATGGGCTGTGAATGAAGGTATAAAGAATGGTTTCACTAACATATTTACATAATTGCAGGACTTTAGTTAGATGGGAGATACTTTGGCCTCATTAATAAAGATTGGCTCAGATTACATTATGAAAGAATTCCTGAAACCCTCATTTAATTCCATTTTTTTCCCAAGCACATATTACCACGGTCTACTAAAAAGTAATCATACTTTAGAAAGCTTAAAAAAGCTAAGACATGGATAAGGAGAGAAGAAGAGAAACTTCTTCTAGAAGAAGAAGAGTGACTTGGGTAGCTCCCTGCCTATTAATCCCTTTGCAGCTGTGAGCATTGAATCATCTGCAGGCTAGGTCCTACCGCAAATTGTGGAAACAGTACCTGCTGTGGTCAGGGCTAGTCGGGTACCCTGGGCCAGTCCGTCAAAAGCTGAACTTCAGATCAGGACGCTGCTAGTTCTGCTCTGGTTCAGGGCCCCACATCCAGAATCTGGGTCTTCATCCTCTTCTTTTGCAGATGGTAACTGCCTCTCACCTCACCTTCATTCAAATGTCTCCTCAAGCCCCTTCCAGCTGAAACACCTGATGTCCACTGAGCATCTGCCCAGTTGTCCTTCTAGTACCATAGTCTGCTTGGTCAAGGTCATGTGCAGTTATAAAAGAGTGAGATTAAATCAACAGACTGGTTTGGGGAAACACTTATTCTAGCTCACCAAGTCTTCTGTGTAAGATAGACATGGAAATATTTCTATATAGGAATCTGTACCTATGACATTCTAAAACAATGACTTACAACATGACATTGATAGTACTGTATCGATAGTGGCTAATTCATCTACTTATTACTGAAATGAGTGATTAGTTTTGTATAATACTAAAGATTATTTTAGGTTTTGTGAAGTCTCAGCAATAGGTAATCTGTGTAAAGGTGTACATATGCATGTGTTTGTATGTGTAGTCATGTTTATTTACAGCTATTGATTTATTCCTTTTTAGTTGTCTTATGGAAGGAACATGGAAACTGCAATCAGTCTGCCTCGAATATAACTGTTGGTTCTGCCACTCTCTAGCATTTTTACTGTGGGCCCTTCAGGGGCTCAATTTTCTCCTCTTTGAAATGAACATAATATTATCTTCCCCTAAGGCCAGTTCTTCAGATTAAGGGAGACGATGTAAAGCTGCTACCATAGTGTCTACGTCACGTGCGATATTTAAGGGGTGCAAATTGTGATCATTTTCATGACCATAAAAAAATGAGTACATGGACTCATTTCTTGTGACAAAGAAGGGGGTTTCCAGTATTCATCACTGGTATTGCCTTTAGTTCATAAGATACATGGGGAACAAAGGTATGAGGAATTTGCTAAAGAAACCTATGTTTAGCGCTATCATCTCTCAAAATATCAGGAAGAAAAAGTTCTGTATTTAACAAAGAATGGGGCACGGGTGGTAGGAGGTGAGAGTCAATGATTTCTAAGGAAAGGCAAAACTGTTCTGATTATTTAAGCTGGAGAGTGCTTAGGATATTTTTATGAGTAACAAATATGGCATTTTCTTGGAAAAGAAATCTCTTCTCTGGCCTGTATTTGTGTGATCTACCTAGAAGAGCAACCTTTAGCTGTCCAGGAAAAAAAGAAAAACTAATAATCTTCTCGAGTTCTTTGGTTCAAATACTTGAAACAACTTCCTACCACTGGACTCAGAGCTCTTCTGCTGTATGCTACTAAAAACAAAGCCACTGGGCCAAGTCTCCCCACTCCGCCCTTTTTCAGTAAAATAAAAACAGGTCTGCGGCTTGAGGCCCTGAACGCATCCAACGAGAATTTGTTTCACATCAGCTGCCAAAAAAGTTCTCCTTGACTTGAAATCAGCCCGTGAGGAGATCATGTCCAACCCCCACTCCAAGAGAAAAGCAGAGACCATAAAGGGCTTTTTTCATGAAGGTGCCAGACAAACAGCTAAAGATGAGGACATTTGATGTTGTCCCACTGGAGAGGCAGCTGGGGCCCTCGGCCACTCTCGCACGCTGAGGCTCAAAGCAGCGCTGGCCAGAGCTAGAATACCAAGAACCACCCGTCTCTGTTTATAAAAATCTACCTTCAGAACATGTTCATGCAGAGCATGTTTCCTGGGTAGTCCTCACATCAACTCAGAGGGTGGAGAGACTGAGACTTTATTATTGTACGGAGGGGCTGAGACACGGTGGAGATAAATGATGTACATAAAAGCTGAGCTAAGTGAGGGCAGTCCGCAAGTGTGTTCCAGGTTTCCACAGTTAATCATCCTGAGCGGGGTCAGTAACTGTCTATTTAAAAATGGAGGAAGGTGGCATCAGTGATACAATTCTTCTTATATCCAGTAGAGTATGTAAGAAAATAAATTCATGCATATGGGAATGTTATTAATGTTCATGAATTATTTCTGGAGTCCCTGTTCTATTTCTGGAATTGCTCTCAGCAGGCAACAATAAACCTTGCTCTCAGGAAGCATACAGTTTAGTCAGAGGAAATAAGACATTTCCACTATAATTTAAAGATTTAGGAAGTGCTCCATTTTGATAATTGAATAACTGAAGGGCAATGGGGCTTCCGAGAAAAGAGAGCTGGGTGTGAGCGGCAGCAGCAGCGAGGCTTCCGGGGTGGAGCCCGTGGTTTAGTTGGACACCGAAGGGTGCGTGCGGTGGAATGAATCTGAGTCCACAGGGTAAGAAAAAAATCATATGATCTGATGTCATTGCTTGGGAATTATCAACAAAGAGAGCCATTCATTGGGTTATATTATTAGAGAAAAAGAAAGAGAAAAAACCTGGACTGAGGACAAAGCGCTAAGGGGGTTAGTATAGAAGGAAATGTATTGACAAAGAAATTAGTATACCCAATATAAGCTGTGCTACAGTTTAATAATAAAAGCTCATGACATATTTTAAATGATGTGTAATAATGTGCCATTTATATCAACTTTGTATTAGATAATCTCAGTTTTGGTACAAAATTATCATTCTTGATATAACTATGTTTTTGTGTTCAAAGAATTATTTTCCATAGTGTCCAGCTTTGTCTGTGTATACCCTACATGGTTCCTCTTTCCCTTTGACATATGAGACTAATTTTTAAAATGTAATTATTAAATAAAAAATATCTTAAAAGTTTAAATTCATAAGCAAAAATGTTATTGTATCCATATATAAATAGATACATATGCCTTATTTTTGATTTAGCTAAATTTATCACATTTAAATCAATAGCTTTTTACATTGTCAATCCAGAGTATGATGATAGCCAAATTATTTATAGCAAGTTGATTCACACATTTCAGCAAGATTCAGGGGCAGAAATTACTTGAATTGAATCTGCCCATAATGTTATCAGAAATGTTAGAATGACCCCTACATACTAATATTCTTTCTTCATAGCAAAGTTGAATTTTATTTTTCTTCTCTCTCCAAATCATCTGCTTTACCTATGGTCAGCTACTAGTTTCTGAACTGATGAACAAGAATCATATCTAGAGAATAAATCTTAAATGACTCCCATTTATGACATTTTCTCATGTGACACATTTATATTTTAAATTTATGATGCTGTGTTTATAGGAACAAAAGAAAATGCAGAATAATTCAGTCATTGGATATTTTGGGCTCTAAATCTAAGCTTTATACTCATAGGTGACATTTATGCTTTAACGATCTAATTATTTAATTTCTTCAATTTAATTTTTGTGTGTGGACAGAATTGAAAAATCACCTATATACTTTTATCAAAAAACTTGGTTTATTCAGTCCAGGAAGGGATTGAAATTACTTTGTTTTCTCAATGAAATATGAACAGGTTGGTGAAGTTTTTATCTTTTCATTGTGGAACCACAAGAAAACATACTCCTAGTAAACTATGTTCAGACCCCAATCACTTATGACTTTGGTTGCTGCCAGACTCAAAGAATATTTTTTAAGGAACTTCCCTAATTTCTATGACAAGGGATAATAGCTCTAAAAACACATTAATGTAAGATGTAAGTTGCAGCAATTAAAACAGTTAATTCAATATTTATTAGCTTATTTAGATATTGTTTTATTTATTTAGATATTGTGAAGCTTACATTGTGAGCTAAATATATTTGCTTTATCTTTCCGGCCAGGTCCTCTGGCCATGAATTGTTTCAGCTGATCACTCCATTTGTGCCAATTTCATGTTTTCTTCTGACTCTTACTATCATTCGTAGCTGTCCAAACAATGCATAATCCCAGGTCTCCAGTTCACCACCCATTGGGTCTTTCCAGTCAATTGAGAAACCCATACACCTGGTCTGTTCCTACATTTGTTTTCATGCTATAGATAGATGGAGCCATTAACGGTGATTCAATGCTATGAAAATTATAGACTGTTATAAAAGTTTCTTTGCAAATAGCTGTTTAACACCACAAAGAAGTTAGGTTAAAATTGTTTCAAAGTCTAAAATTAGTTACATTTTAAGCTAACTGCATATGCTTTTATTGTCTCTGATCTAAAATATAATCCCAGGAGGTTGTGAAAAGCATGCAAATTACACAAAGCTAATTTGTTCCAACAGCGACGCCTCCCATGCAGTTGGGAGGTCTATTAGACATAGTGTATTCTCTGTTATTTGCATATTAATAGCACCTGCTGAAATACTTTGGGATTTACTTCCACTGCCAGTAGAGGGACAGAACTAAAATATATAAAATTCCGTTTATATCACTGTGCTAGACTATAAACCATGCAGGATGGACTAAGAATTCTGAATTAATAGGAGAAACTAGTGTGTTCTTATTGCATATGGTATGTGAATATATTTTTTCCATGATAAACTGTAAGTTGTTTAAGAGACTGCAAATAGGTGACTATAAGCCTTAGACAAAATTGTCTTCTCAAAGAAAACAAACAAGCTCTTCTAATGCAGTGAATGGGAATATATTTCTTTATGCTTTGCTCGGAGAAACTATAAAATTTAACAAAGGAAAACCAGGCATATGGATTAAAAATACAATGTGCATGGCTTTAGATTCTCAGAATAATTGAACCTGCAGAATTTTGTTCACTGGTAAGCAATAAGCAATTGAATATATATATATATATATATATATATATATATATATATTATACACACACATATACACACGTATATATACATATATATGTCACACACATATGATATATATATCATAGCAATCTCATAGCAAGATTTTCTCCAAACTGACTTTTTTCTTCTGACCCTGACTTTCTTCTTGCTTCTTTCTCTCCAATTCAAAATAAAAATTCAAAAGGCCTTACACATATGTAAAGTTTACAGTGTTTTGAAAGAAAAGATAGTTGCTTCTTTTCTCTAGAGAAGACAGGAAGAACATTTAGTCTCTAAGTCTTACTTTTAAAACGTGGGACTGCAAAAAAAATTTTTTTAAAGCTGCACTATAAAGACGACAGCCTCCAAATCTAATTTAATCAAACACACCCATACTTTCCTAACTTTGCATATTTCTCCTATTACTACATTGAAGTGAAATGCCCTCCACATTTGGTCCTCTTATTGCAACTTTATCCATTACTCAACCTTGATCTCAAAATCTGTCTGGGAAGGAATAACTGGGAGATTTAGACTAAGGTGAGACACCAGAAAGGTGTTTGCAGAAATGCAGGACTAAGAAGAGAGGGCATGGGATTTCCAAAGAGTGACACTGAGCCTTGCCTAGTGGTTTAATTTCCTTATTTTGAATCACATAATAAGTACAGTGAATGAATACCTATTATAGGCCAGCACTGTTTTAAGTTAAAGATAATAACTCATCTTCATCATAATTATTTAAAGATAATAATTTCATCTTTATTATAACCCTAGCAAGTTGGTATCTTTATTATAATTCCCCCTGTTTACAAATGGGAAAACTGAGTAACAGAGATTGAGATAATAAAAGATCATATAGTTAGTAAGTGATACAGCAAGATTTCAAACCTACACTTATTAAATTTGGTCATGCTCTTAGCTCCTTCCCTATAGGACATGTTTGTCTTAATAGCGACATCTACTTGTTGATTTTTGTTGTTGTTGTTGTTGTTATATACAAGTAGTCTGGAAACAGCATTTCTCATATGGTCATGGAAGGTCTCTATCTTAGAAATTTATGAGGATTATTTTTATGATTTCCCAGATAACAGGAATATCCAAAGAGTACAGTTCTTCATATATCTTCAGAACTAAACTCTGTGACTGGTTAGTTGAAATGCAAGTATACTCTCTTGAAGCCATTCAATTCTGGTTAGCCCCAGCCCTAGGGTTGGGAGAAAAATGGGAGAATCAATGCAGTTCTTGTTGACAGTCTGACACTCCACTTCTTGAGTGGAATTATCTCTCAGAAAAAAAGTTACCTTCCAAAGTTATCTATCAGAAAAAAAAAAAAAAAAACAGACCCAATCTAACTAGCAAATGGACACAGGTCTCTGCTCTACCAAACCTGTGTCCTAGAGTGATGTCAGAGATTTTTCCCTTCACTAAGAAACTGACCAGTCCCCAGTGTCCCAATTTTGTTTTTATCAGTGTTGCTCCTCTGGTTTCCCAGCTCAAAGCAATGGAAGCCATGTGCTAGCTAAGCTGTGTCAGGAGAACTGCTGCACCAGTTGGGATAGATACCAGCCGCGGTAGTGAACTCCCACATTTACTGTCTTCACCAATGCAAGTTTTTATTTTACCCAAAAGCAGTTCAGTGTGATATATTTTGTTGATATATGGCTTATAACCAGATCATTCAGGGCCTTGACTTTTCTCCGCATTATGGCTCCATCTTCTCCTCAAGTGCCGATATCTTCTGGACTCTCTCCATCCAACTGGCATACACAAAAGAAAGTGTGATGGTTCTCTAACTGGACAGATTTAGCAGAGGTCTAGAAGTGATGTACATGGTATCTGCCCACATCCCATTCTGCCAGGTTCAGTTATCTGGCCATCCCTTACTGCAAGGAAGCCTGGGAAATGGGTCCTAAGCTTCCGCCCCAAAGGAAAGAAAACATGGCACATGTTGTGTTCTCTGTCAATGGTACTTCTGCAGAGGTGCTGGTAACAACAAGATATGATCGGCCACTCTAAAGCAGGCGTCCGTCAGCTGATAGTAGGAATCAGCTCATAACTACTATCAGCTGATGGACCCCCGACTGAAGGGCCACATAGCAACTATTTTAGGCTTTGAGGGCTCCATTTAATTTCTGGGTGTCTGTCAAATATTCTTATTGTTGTCACTTAACAACTCTTTAAAAACGTAAAACCCATTCTCAACTCAAGTGCTTTATAAAAACTGGTCTCTGGCCAGATGTGGCCTGAGGACTGTTGTGTTGAGTCCCACTCGAAGGAAGACAGGTCGTTTCCATGTCTAGTTAGCACAATGACAGACAGTCACTGTGTTTATAAGAATAACACAATTTTGAAGTTGAGAAAGCCTTTGAGAATCACCTAAAACAAATGTCTTTTATTGTAGTGAGGTAACTGGGGCCCAGTGAAGCAGAGTCAACTAAAGAAACAAGGTTAATCTTTTGTGAAGATAAATGTTAGCATTGTAAATTGATGATTTGGGTAAAGAGTTTATTGAAAGGAAAGCTTTACGGGTGGAGGAGGTAATTTGCTGTATTCATTGGCAGGATTATTAATAGTATTATAACCATGCATATTATTCCAGCCTCCTTAACTTGTGAATAATTGAAAATTGTACAATTTGTTAACCATTTGAAGGGAATAAAGATTTGATTGGTACTACAAAAGAAAATTATCAGGCAAAAAAATTACAAGGCAGAGAAGAAAAAATTTTGAAATATTGGGTCTTATCAACAGCAGAGATTTTGTAAGTTTAATAGATATGGAAGAATATATTAAGAGAAAATTCAGTATATTTGGGTACCTATGAATGAAAACTTATGCACATTGATAAAAACAAAGATAAACACAAATAAAATGAAGGAAATTATTTTCAGCACATACACCAATGTATTATACTCATAAATACTACATAAATAGTCAAAACATTCAAGGAAAAAAGTAACAAACTTTATGAAAAAGCATATGACCTACTGGTGGGGTCTTTGAATGTACGCCTGAGTGAAGTGATGTGCAGTTGATGTAAACAGGAACCTCCCTGAAGGAGGCTTTTGCCTTCTATTTCTCTTGAGATCAGATACAGATACAGATACAGATACAGATACAGATACAGATACAGATACAGATACAGATACAGATAGTTTTGTTTCCAGGACCCAGTCTTCATGGCGGTATGGTTGACTAATCTATGGATTTCTCAAGCGTTAAATCTGAGGGAATTTCAGAGTTCATCTACTGCAGTGGTTCTCAAATTCAGTACGCGTGAAAATCATCTGGGAAACTTGTTAAAACTGCAGATTCTTGGAACCTATCCTGGGTATAATAAATCAGAATCTCTTGGGATGAATCCCTAGAAGCTCTTTTTAGAACAAGCTCCCCCCCGCCCCGCCCCGTGCTCCTGGGACAGGTGGTTCTCAGACTTCTGTTTGAGAAACTCTGACCCAGAACATTTACATATGAGGAGATTAATGTCTACAGACATGCTGTGCTTTTCCTCAGATAACTCAGCTTGTGAGGTCTGTGATGAGACCAAGTTTAAGGGTTTTCATTACACAGGCATGCTTTTGAGAATAATATCCTTCTCTCATCTTCGGGGTTTAAACTTTCCATCTCGTGTTTTCTCTGTCCTGTGTGCAATGCATTAGCCCACCTCCTTGCATTAGCCCTTTTAACCTGAGGAGGGAGAGGTGGTCTTTCAGGTGTCTTAGGGCCTTCTATTTCTGAGGACAGGTAGGCCTGTATGCACTGGACCGGCCTTACCTGACCACCAGGGAGCAGCCAGTGGGTGGACCTAAACATCCAGGGAGTTCTTTGCTAGGATAATCATTGTGTCTGGAGAATCAGGCTTTTCCAAGCTGGCACATTTCTATCAGGCAGCCATAAGAAGCTGGTAATTTTTATTTATTGTCTGCAGTTCATGGCAGCCAGTATTTTACCACCTGCACTTCTAAAAAAGAAAGGGAAGAAAAGCACACCAATATTCTCCAAATGTTTATATTCAAGGAGTGTGTATTTCAGAGAGGGAGGTCGTGATGTGTGTATTTTTATTGTGTGGGAAAGAATCCTTAGTGGTGGTGCAGCTGGAAAAATAATGGAAGCACAGGGTACTGTCTTTTGTGACAAAGTTTCCTCTGGTAAGTTACAATTATAACGTAGAAAATGATACCTTAGACTCCAACTAATTTGTGAATCCTGGGAAATGGCGTTCAATGATTCCTCATCAGGACAGCAGAACCTGATCTGTAAAAATTTGGGCCTCAGCGGGAGGCTGTTTGCAAAGAGTGATTTGCATTTCAATTGTAAGTCCAGCCGCACAACCTTTAAATCTTGAATGCCACACTATCACAATGGAATTTTTCTTTTTATCCTTCATGAAGTACTTAGAAAAGAAAAAGGAATATTACCATACATCAATTCCACAACCACACACAATAAAATATAGGTGATTTTCTTTCAATGAGCAATTATATCAAATTTGTACAATTCCAGGGGAAATATTACTCCCTGTGTAGAAACTGTCCCCACACCATTCCTCAGTTCATACGTACCACATCTTTTTCCTCTTTCTTTCTATAAATTCCACTTAGCAGATGTGGCTTCTCTGTTATTTGATTTCACTTAATGAAGCAAAAATGGAAAACACACAAACCGAAAGCATAACGACAACAACAAAAACCCTCCCTTATTTATTAGAATTCGTTTTCTCTCAGGCAGGTCATTGCTGGACTCCTGAGCATCCTCCCTCCCCCAAGCCATACCTTTTCACTTGATGCAGTAGTCCTCCTGTGAGATTCTTTATTTTTCCCCCTTTTATAAGTTGTTTGCATTAGCCCTTCTCTGAACCAAGGGCTGAGCTCTCTCCTGGGTGAGACTGGCCGTAATGAAAAGGAGTGATTCCACTGGAGGCTGCAGACCCCACCTCACCCAAGGATGTGACGCACTCTCAGAAATGGGTCTCTGGGCAGCGGGCCAGAGAGGAGGGGGTGGGAATGACCCCTCTACGGCATATTTATGATATTAGAAGTTTGCTTTACCTTAAAATTTGTATGAGGTTTCTCTATCATTGTCAAAATTTTAAATTATCTGTAAATCTATGAATTCATCTCTCAGTACTCCCGGTCTAGGTGGCCAATGAACAAAAGATCACCATATCTGATGGTGGGTTCTTTTTCTTTAAATTTATACAGATCTGCTTTTAAAAATATATATTTGATTGATTATTCTATTACAGTTATCCCATTTTTTTCTTCCCTTTATTCCCCTCTGCCCTGTACCCCACCTCGCACCAGCATTCCTCTGCCTTAGTTCATGTCCATGGATGATGCATGTAAGTTCTTTAGCTTCTCCATTTCCCACACTGTTCTTAACCTCCCCCTGTCCATTTTGTACCTACCAGTTATGTTTCGTATTCCCTGTACCTTTTCCCCCATTCTCCCTGCTCCCTGCTGATAACTCTCCATGAGATCTCCATTTCTGTGAATCATCTGTTCTAGTTGTTTGCTTAGTTCATTTGTTTTTGTTTTTTTAGGTTCAGTTGTTGATAGTTGTGAGTTTGTTGTCATTTTACTGTTCATAGTTTAGATTGTCTTCTTTTTCTTACATAAGTCCCTTTCACATTTCATATAATAAGGGCTTGGTGATGATGAACTCCTTTAAGTTGACCTTATCTGGGAAGCACTTTATCAGCCCTTCCATTCTAAGTGATACCTTTGCTACATAGAGTAATCTTGGAAGTAGGTCCTTGCCTTTCCGACTTCAAATACTTCTTTCCAGCCCCTTCTTGCCTGCAAGGTTTCTTTTGAGAAATCAGCTGATAGTCTTATGGAAACTCTTTTGTAGGTAACTGCCCCCTTTTCTCTTCCTGGTTTTAAGATGTTCTCCTTATCTTTAATCTTGGTTAATGTAATTATGATGTGCCTTGGTGTGTGTTTCCTTGGGTCCAACTTCTTTGGCACTCTCTGAACTTCCTGAAAGTCTATTTCCTTTGCCAGATTAGGAAAGTTCTCCTTCATTATGTTTTCAAATGTTTTCCACTTGTTGCCCTTCCTCTTCTCCTTCTGGCATCCTTATGATTCAGATGTGGGAACGTTTAAAGTTGTCCCAGAGGTTCCTAAGCCACTCCTCATTTTTTTGAATTCTTGTTTCTTTATTCTGTTCTGGTTGAAAGCTTATTTCTTTTGTGGTTCAAATAATTCATTTGAGTCCTGGTTTCCTTCCCATCACTGTTGGTTCCCTGTACATTTTCCTTTACTTCACTTAGCATAGCCTTCACTTTCTCCTCTATTTTGAAACCATACTCAACCAATTCTGTGAGCATCCTGATTACCAGTGTTTTGAACTCTGCATCTGATATGTTGGCTATCTCTTCATTGCTTAGTTGTATTTTTTTCTGGAGCTTTGATCTGTTCTTTGTTTGGGCCACATTTTTTTTTTTTGTCTTGGCATGCCTGTTACATAGTAAAGTGTGGAGCCTTAGGTGTTAGCCAGGGCGGGGCAACCCATGTTGCTGCTGTGTTGTGACACTCTCTGTGGCGGAGGGGTCTGAGAGGGAATAATGCCTTTGCTCAGCTTTCTGCAGGCTTTAAGTCACTTCCCCTGATACCCACAAGCAAATTGGGCCCTTTTGGTGCTGATTCCTCGGTAGGTGGTTTTGTGTACATTCTAGGACCCTGTGGGTCTCTCCAGTGAACTTTCCTGTGAAGCTGAGAGTTTTTCCTGCTGCCAAAATCCCCACAGGTGTTTTCAGTCAGAGGTTTTGAGGTTTTATCTCCCTGCACTGGAACCCTGGGTTTCAAGGTCTGTCTCTCTCCCCAGTTGTTCCTCCCAGTTTATCTGCACACAAATGTTGGACTGTCAGCTTCCTCTTTGCCCGATCCTCCAGCCACCTCCTCTCAGCTCCACTGCCCCTCTCCGCCCCTCCTACCGGTTTGGATGAATGTTTCTTCTTTAATTCCTTGGTTGTTGGACTTCCATACAGTTCAATTTTCTGGCAGTTCTGATTGTTTTTTGTTTTTAAAGTTGTTGTTGTCCTTCTTTTGGTTATGCAAAAAGGCAAAGTAATATCTACCTATGTCTCCATCTTGGCCAGAAGTCCTGATGGTGGGTTTTTAGTGTTCTTCTGATTTACCCAAATTCTCAGGCAACTACTTAGACTTCTGGAGATTTTATTCATTCATTCATTCATAGAACTCTACTCTCTGTGGCTTCTCTTGGATTTTCGATTTCTTTTTACTCCTTAGTGTACTTCTTCTTACCCATTCATTCCTAAATGCCAGCATGCGTTAAAAGCCAGTCTTTGGATCTGTTAACTCTTGAATTTACGCTCACTACCTGGGCTGTCTCACCCAGTCCCCTAGCTTTACGTACCCTCTGTGCTCTCATGAATCCCAGACACTGATCTTCAGTCCAGCCTCTCCAGATCCCCAATAGAATCACCCCCCTAACTCCCACCGCCTCTCTACTCTCAACTCTCCCACACATAACTTCTTTCCTGTTTTTCCCATAACAGTTATTGGCTCCACCACTTACCCAGTAACCCAGGGTCAGGGTGATGGGGAGTGGGCGGGTCCTAAAATCTCTCTGTGATTTCTTCTATCACATCCCACATTGAATTCAAAGGTAGATTCTATTGCACTTGAATAATACCTATGTCTTTAAAGTCAGCTACCTTCTCACTCTGTCTTCTTCTGCTTCTGTTCCTCAAGTACACTAAACTTAACCCTGCCATAGGACCTTAGCATTCTTTCTGGAATGTTCTTGTACTGAATGGCCATAGTGTTTTCAGAAGCTCTATCTAAATGTGTCCTCTTAAGAGAGAATTTACAAGAACACCATAGCTAAAATAGTAGCAGTTTCACCATTTGCCTGTCCCCTGATAGTCTTATCCTGGTTTATTCTTCTTCTGTTTCAAGTATCATAATAATAAATCATGTTATATATTTTTAGACTTCTTTATTGTCTATTCACATGTCAGGTTGCAATACAGGCAAGAACTAGTGTGTGTATTGTTTTTTTGCCAAAACCCCAGCACAGTATAGCTCCTGACACGTAACAGGGGTGAAATAAATATTTATCCAATGTTAAATGAAATTTAATATGATTTTAGTTTCTCTTTGACATTGTTCATCTCATAATTTCTTTCAAATAATCTGGATGTTTTTCCAATTGTTCGTTAGCATTTTGTATTAATCCTTTTTTTTCTGTTTCATGAGAAAGAGAGAGAGATTGGTTTGTTGTTTCACTTATTTATATATTCATTGGTTGATTCTTATATATGCCCTGACCAGGAATCAAACCCACAACCTTGGCATATCAGGATGATGCTCTAACCAACAAGGCTACCCGGCTGGGGCTATATTACATCTTAATTTAAGTAGTTCTTTTTTTTTCATGTTTGCCTTAAATCTTCATAATAATTAATAACAGTTACTTAGACTTAGGTCCAAATGTTATTTACTGCCTCATTTCTATATCATGTGTTCACTATTTTTAAATTCCTTATTATTCCAATTTTTTTACCTTTTAATTGGTGTAGTTGATTCAGTATTTGTTTTTGCAGATGGTAACAATTAAAAAAATAAAACATAATTATTGTATAAGGATACTATGTAATATGTATCATTTGAAACAAGCTCAAACTGAACTCTGGGTTACAACCCTGTGTAATCGCCCTTGTCCTCAGGGACAGTGGAGTTGCAGGTTGGTGATCTGTGCCCTGGGCCCCTCATCCTGTCCTGTTCTGGTGACAGTGTTCAGCTTTCCTAGCTCCTTCCTTGTTTTCCTGCTCTCTGACTTCCCTCATACTTCTCGTTTGCTGCTGTTAAATGGCTGGAGCTGGGAAACTCTAAAACCAAGTTTATTAAACTTGTGTCCAGAGTTAAAATTAATAATCTATGATTGAGGGCCTGTGCTCAGATTTATGTGAAGGAACTTTGCCTAATTGTTCCTCGGTTCTTGGTTGTGTCCTGATACCTGAGTAGCAACAAATAAGCAGGGCATTTTTTTGTGTCTGTGGCTGCTTAATTTTTAGGAGTCAAAACTTTGTGTTCCTGGGACCTTGGGGAGAAAGCTGCCCATTAGTCCTTTGTCCCAGACTGTGGGTCTCACAGGCTCATGACTGAGCCTTGCCCATGACAAAAGGCAGCAGCCCTCTGAGAGAAACCCTGCTTTTTTCCCTCCATGAGTAATCTGGGGCACAGAATGTCAGGAAAGAACTCCGATGAACGTTTTTCTAAAAGATGGACATTAAAATCCTTTTCCACATCCTCCCACAAAAGCAACGCCACCCACCACCCACAATATTGAGGAACCTGCAGTAGACTCACCTCCCCAGCGGCAGCCTGCAGGAGAAGGCATTTCCACACCCACCAAGGCTGTAGCGCCCTGATCCTGGGTGTCACGCAGCTTCCAGGTGAGCCCCAACTTGGCAAAGCCCTTGGGGCACCAATCTTGTCCCTCCTCTGATAAATTCCACTTATTATACTGTGCTGGGTACACTCTCAGAGCTAGATAAATGAAGAGTAATAATAACTGTTATTTTTACACCAAGTGTTATCAAATCAGAAATCTGACACCTAGTAATTTCATATATATGTTTTTTCCACATACCTTTATTGCTGTTCAGCTAGATAGAAAATATGAGGAGATTGGAAACCAACTGTAAATATTTCCACAGCCTTAATGGCAAGTGCTTTTTCTTTTCTTTCTCACCTTGCTCCACTTACTTCCTGTATTTTCCTGTATTTTCCGGGCTTGTATTCCCTCTCTTTTTCTCTTTCAGCGTTCTGTCAGGCAGGAAGCCTTTCCTGATTCGTGACCCATGTCTACAAGCTTTCATCATTCCGCAATCCCTCAATGGTGACTCGGCTTTGCAAACTATTAATGCAATCTCTTTAATGTTATTTAATGTTATTTATTGTTATCTATCTGGCCCAGATGACAGAATCCAGCTGACCTGGGTTTGAAGCAGCCCTACCCCTTTAAATCAGTTTGACTTCAGGCAGGTTGCTTAAGCTTTCTCAGGCTGGTTTCTTCAACTTCAAAGTAGAAATAGTAATACCTACCTCATTCTAAGCATATTGGGAAGATTAAATTGTATCATGAAGATGTTCTTGTTTTTAAATTAAACCTATTTTCCCTTCCTTTCCTTTTGCCTTTGCAATGGCAGTTAACACATTTTTGGATATGAATATTGGCCTGCCCCAGTAGAGCTGTAAAACTTCTTAGGGCTGACTGTATCATAGATTTAAAACTGCAAAACAACAAGTGTGTAAGAAGGATTTCCTAGTGTAAGGCTTGTGGCAGGCCAAAAGGTTGGGGGTGGGGCGGAGGATGGGGAAGGGAGAAAGAAAAGGAAGAAAAGAAAACAAGATAAAACACAATCGTTTGGAGTCCAATAGCTTGCCATGTTCTTAGGGTAATGAATTATGTAAAAAGGCAAATGATAGCATAAAATATTTAAATAATAATCCAAAATGATGAGAGATGCAGTGGCAGAAAAGAAAAGTTGCTGCCTAATAATCTGCCTGAAAAAAGTAGTTGTAATCAGAGGGCAGAAGACAGCCAGGACCCTTCGTGTAAAGGGGTCAGGGCAGGTTTTAGCACGTAGCAAGGCTACTGTATGTCTGAGCCAATAAGCTGATTTGGTAGATGATAGGAAGAGGAGTCAGCCGTTCGTGATGCGATGACCTATGAGTGACGCAGCACAGAACGTGGGGTCATTCCGAAGCAAACAGAAGGAAATGTAAGTTGAGGCAAGAGTCCGCCGTGGTTTCAGGAATCAGCTCAGATGCTTGGGACTATGCTACCCTCTCCCTTTAATCGTTTCTTCAAAATTTTCAGCTCGTGTACTCTAGGATTTCTTTTCTTCACCTGTCACGGGGTCCAAAGGTGTGCCCTCGTACAGAGGAATTTCAATTAACCGTGCCCGGTAAATACTGGTAACTTCACTTGTCTGAAGAGCCAGATGAGATCCACTGTGCATCAGCCTGATGGATTACTCAACAACTGACATGAGTGAATTAAAAACTGTCAATTATTTCTTACATATGAATTGTCTTCCCAAATTATATGCAGTGTACCACAAATGTGTAGTTCCCAGGCCTAAAATTCAGGAGTTACAAACAAAGGAATACATCCAATTTGGGGCTATTGTTGTCAGTCCTCTCATCAATGGTGGGTGAGTCTTTGATTTCAGCAGCCAGACAAACTGCTTTGTAGCTACTTTAGTTCTGAAGACATGCAGCCAGGGCCCCGTGCTTTGACTAGCTGGGATCATAAATAAGGTGCATGGATAAATGTGTTTATTTGGACATGTAATTTAGTTTCTATACCACTGTATTGTTCTTTTAACGACACACATGCTAATTCCTAGCCATCAGCCCTAGGCACCAGTAAAATCAGATTAAAAGCATTAGTAATGTAGTTAATTCCATTTATAATATGCCTACACCAGAGACAACAACAATGAAATAAGGAAAATCTATAAACTGGAATTAAAGTATTTTTTTGGAACTCCTGGTAAGGAGCCTTTGAAAGAAAGACATAAAGTCTTACATAAACCCTCTCAATGAGTTTTTCTAGTCATGTTTTGTGAAGTGATACTTGTAATCCCAATTACAATGTTCCTTGGTCACTTGAGTCTTCATATATTAGACTTCAGGTTGATTCAGAGAGCTTTGTATTAAGGGATGAGGGTCCTGTCGCGGTGCTCTGCTAGTTACAATACTGCCTTCTGTAACCTTGCCTAATAATTGTTATCAGCTAATCAATTTTTCCTTTTTATTCAGATTTTATTATGCACTTCCTTTTGACCTCTAGTTCTTGGGACAACCCATGCATTATGTTTTTTTCTGAATTCCTCAGCATATTACCTGCAGCATAACAGGATAAAAGCCCTAACATTAAACCCAATCGATGCTCCCACAGGTGGACATCTGTTTCATCCCCTTCTTTAATATGCTTTCCTGTATACAGGAAGATGTCACCATCGACCCACAGTCTGTCTGGCGTTTGGTGTGAGCTCTGGACTCTGTCCAGCAGTACTGGTGTGTTTAGGCCAAGTCATCTTCATTCTTTCCCTGGGTCAACTCTTGAGATCCACTGTCCCATTCGACAGACAAATAAGCGGTGGCCATTGAATGACATAAAACTACCTGCTTGAAACTGGAGCTAACAATTACTTCACTTGCTTTTTCATAATCACAAAGCTATTAAAGTAAATTATGCATTTTGACTTTATCTTCTTTTCTTTTCTTGTACTTCTTGGTAATTAGCTAATATCAGCAATGAAAGCTCTTAAAAGAAGAGTATACTACTTCATTTATTTTTCATTAGTTTAATTTTTATAATAGAATTATGAAAGTAAACATGGATTCATAAGCCATGTTTGTTATTAAAAAGTTCTGAATGTACAGAACTGTATAAAGTGAAATGTCCTTGCTACCTTCTCAGTCCAGTCCTCTATTCGAGCGGCCTAACTGCATATACAAAAACATGCAGCTGTATGTAGGTGACATGTAAGGGACATACGTTTGAGTGTATTTTACTATAAAAACTAATACAATGCATATAGTCGGATGAACTTATTCTTCAATATTTCCTAAAGACCTTTCACCTTAGAATGTAAAGAACTACCTTACTTTAATAGTTGCATGTTTCATAATATGTATTCATCTCAATTTATTCAATCATACCATTGTGGTAGAAATTTAAACTGTTTCTGATTTTTCACTTTTACAAATAATGCCACCACAAAATATTGTGTATTAGTTGTCTACTTCTGCACAATAAATTATACTAAAAGTTATTGGCTTCAAACAACAAATCTTGATTACCTCAGAGTTTCTTCTGTTGGTCAGAAATCTAGAAGCATCTTAGTTGCCGGGTTCTGGTTTGGTGCCCCTCATCTGAGGTCTAGAATGGGACTGAGGTCTAGAATGAGTCACTAAAAGGTGACTCATTTACATGGTTGATGCTGGTTGTTATCGGATACCTCAGTTCTCCCTATCATGGGTTTTTCCATAGGCTACTTAAGTCTTCTGATAACATGGCAGCTGGCTTCCCCAGAATAAGAAAAGCAAGAAAGCAAGAGCCAGACAGAATCCATCCTTTCCCTGACCTAACCTAGGACATTACGTAGTATCATTACCACCACAATTTTTTACGATATTATTGAGGCATAATTATTTTACAAGGAAACTATACATGTTTCATCTACATGACTTGATGAGTTTGGACATATGCATATACCCATAACATTAACACCGCAAAAACTAATAAAAATATATTTCACCTCCAAAAGTGTCCTTGTGTTTCCCCACTTTTTATGGTAAGAATGTTTCACATAAGATCCATGCTTTTAGCAAACATGTAAGTGCATGATACTATGTTGTTAGCTATATGTGCTATGTTGTACCGCAGATCTCTAGAATTTACTCATCTTGCAAAACTGAAAATTTATACTCATTGAATACCTTCTCTTTTCCCCTTTCCTCAGCCCATGACAATTTTCACTCTATTCTCCGCTTCCATGAATTTCAATATTTCACTATTTTAGATACCTCATACAAGTGGAACCACACAGTATTTGTCATTTTGATACTGGTTTATTTCACTTAGCATAATGTCTTCCAGATTAATCCATGTTGTTGCAAATGGTAGGATATCCTTCTTTTTAAAGGCTGCAAATATTTCATTGCATGTATATACTGCATTTTCTTCATCTATTTTCTGTTGATGGACAGTTAGATAGTTCTTGTATTTTGGCTGTTGTGAACAATGCTGCAATGAGCATGGGAATGCAGGTATCTCTGTGAGATCCTGAGTTCAATTCTTGTGGATATATATGCAAAAGTGGAATTGCTGAATTATACAGGAGCTCTATTAGTAATTTCTTGAGGAATCTCCATACTGTTTTCCATAGCTGCTACATCATTTTACACTCCTACCAACAGTATACAAAAGTTCCCTTTTTTCTACATTCTCATGAACACTTTTTACCCTTTTTTTTATAGTAATCATTCTAACAGTATAAGGTGATAGCTCACTATAGTTTCAATTTGCATTTCTCTGATGATTAATAATATTGAGCATCTTCTATATATATATCTGCTGGACATTTGTATGTCTTCTTTGGATAAGCATCTATTCAAGTCATTTAAAAATGTATATATATATATTTATTTATTATATGAGTTATAGAAGTTTCTTATATATTTTGGATATTAACTACTTCACAGATATGTAGCTTGCAAATATTTTCTCTCATTCATTCTGTAGGTTGTCTTTTCACTCTTGACTTTTTCCTTTACTGTGTAGAAGACCACATATGCTTGGGTTTATTTTTGGGCCCTTTATTCTGGCTCCAATGGTCTGCGTTTATGTCAATATCATATTGTTTCAATTGTTGTACCTTTGTAATATATTTTTTATTATTTTTTAAGAATTTATTTATTTATTTGTAGAAAGAGGGGAAGGGAGAGATAAGGAGAGGGAGAGAAACATCAGTGTGTAGTTGCCTTTCATGCACCCCCTACTGGGGATCTGGCCTGTAACCCAGGCACGTGCCCTGACTGGGAATTGAACTGGTGACCCTTAGGTTCGAATGCCTGCGCTCAATCCACTGAGCTACACTAGGCAGGGCTACTTTGTAATATATTTTGAACTCAGGAAGCATGATGCCTCCAGCTTTGTCCTTAACTCAGTACTACTTTGGCTACTCTAGATTTTTGTGGTTCCATGTGATTACAGGATTTTTTTTCTAAATCAATAAAAAATACCATTGGGGTTTTAATGGGGATAGCATTGAATCTGTAGATTGCCTTGGGTAGTAAGGAAATTTTAACAATATTAAGTCTTTCAGTTCATGAATATCAAATGTCGTTCCATTTATTTGTGTTTTTTTAAATTTTTTATTCATGTTTATGTAGTTTTCAGTGTGCAAATCTTTCATCTCCTTGGTTAAGTCCATTCCAAAATATTTCTTTTTTGATGCCACTGTAAAAAAGACTGCTTTCTTAATTTCCCTTCTGATTTTGGTTATTCATGTATAAAAATACAACTGGTTTTTGTAAGTTCATTTTGTATCCTGCAACTTTACTGAATTTGTGTATTTAATCTAACAGTTTTTAGTGGAGTCTTTGTGTGTCTTTGTGTGGGGGGGGGTTATAATGAAATACTTTAGAATTTTATTGTTGTTCAAGTACAGTTTTCTGCCTTTTCCCCTCACCCCTCCCCACCCCCCAGCCACCCCTACCACCCTCCCCGGTTTCCACCCCACCCTTGCTTTTGTCCACGCGTCCTTTCAAGTTGTTCCTGTAAACCCTTCCCCCTTCCCCCCCAACAGCCCCTCCCCTCTGGTTACTGTCAGTTTGTTCTTAATTTCTTTGTGGTTGTTTTATATATAAGATATATCATCTGCAAACAGAGATGAATTGACTTCTTTCTTTTCTGTATTTTTTTATTTCTTTTTCCTGCCTAATCACTCTGGGTAGGATTTTGGTGCTATGTTGAATAAACATGGTGAGAGCAGGAATCCTTGTCCTAGTCTTGATTTCAGAGGAAAGGCTGTAGGCTTTTCACCATTGAATACACATTTTGCTGTGGGCTTGTCACGACTTGGGGGACAGGGTGGTGCTGGTGCAGTGGAACTGCTCTTTGTACCAATTTTCCTCAGTCATTCTCAGTTTTGTGTTCTTCTGGGGTCTTGCAACTGTAGAACTACATTCTAGAACCCTCACAAAGGCATTTGAGTGCCTATATGGTTGTTAAATTAGGATTTTTGGAAAAGGACAGCTGCTGAAAATTTCTACTGTGCAGTCTCCCTGATGTCACTCCCCTCGCGCCACAGAGTTTTGGTTAGAAGCTAGTTACAGAGTCCGGCCATCATTCAAGGGGAGAGGAATTAGATTTGATTTTTAAGGAAGAAATGTCAAAGAAAAAAAAGAATTTGTAGAAATGTTTTAAAACTAACGCAAATATAATAAACAAGTATGTATGCAAATAAATACGTGAATGACATTATGTATTTCTGGATATAATACTAGAAGTGGGGTTGCTAAATGAATATGTATACATATTTCAACAATAGAAAGATGTTGCCATAGTAAGAAGATAATTAGCATTCATATATCCACAAAGACCTTAAATATTGCTTGTTTACCTACAAACTCATGAGCACTTGAGGTTAGCAGATTTGTTTTATACATATTTCCTACCTGATAGGGCAAAACAATATGCACTTTTAAAATGTGTGTTTTACCTGATTACTAGTTAGTTTAATGTCTTATGTTTATTGACCAACCACATTCTTGGCGAATTTCTTGTTACTATCTTTTGTTTTTTTAAATATAGTTACTTGCTTTTGAGTATATATTTAAGAGATTATTGCTTACTATGGGTAAAAAAATCCTGTTGTCTGTTATGAATGTTAACAATATTTCTTCCTAGTGTTTTTTTCTTCTTTCAACTTTTTAAAATGTTATTTTGTACTATATAGAAGTTTAATATATTTAACAATTTGCCACATTTTTCTTACATAAACTTCATTTCAATAACCTAAAATTGTTTTCAAAATTATTGAAAGATTTCTGTCTTGTACTTTTATAGCATGAATTTTATGTGAACTTTTTTTGTATACAGTATGAACTAAGAAACTAAGTTTAGTTTTGTTTCAGATTTTTTTAAATGATGGTTTTAAAACCATTTATATCCATGAACACTTTGTTTAAACAAAGGAATAAAATGAACCCTCTCCTCAGATTGGGCTACAGCTCCTTGGATTGGAGCTCCGTCTTGTTTCCCGGACTGCTCACGCTTGGTAGTTTCTAAGAGGAGGAAAAAGGGTGAAGGCATCATATTGAACATGTGAGTTCCATGAAACATAGTTTGAAAACCACTTTTCTCAAAGACCTAAAATTTGAAAACAAATGGACAAGTTAGTTAAACTACTTGTTCATCCAGAGACTGGAACACATTTAAAAGTGGCGTAAACAGTATTTTTTCAGTTGATGCATTTATATTGATAATGATATACTGGTATATTCTTACATGCATAAAGAAACATATACACTTTCATGGTTTGACTTAATGTTTAAAAATTTAAATCTGGACAGTATAAAGCAACTACTTATATTTTGAAAATAGGGACTGTAAGTTACAAATCAGTGAAATTTAATTTTTTCTAATACAATAATTTGCTCCACAAAATAGTCAATATATTCTATCTGTCAAGAAACAATTCTCACTTTATAGGTATTCACCCACCCGGTGTGTGAATGAGTCACGAGCTCAGACAACAAGTATGCAGATGCAGATGCCACGGTACTCACGCTGTGCATATATCATTTATATCTATCTATATCCTATAGCTAATCTGTCTATCTATCTACCTATCTGTCTATCTATCTATATTTCAGGCACATATGGACACACACAGAGTAAATCACAAAGCTTTCCATCCTGTGATTCCTTCTCTTTAGCCTGTGATGGATCTCATTATTAATTAAAGAATCATTTAGCTTGCATAATTGTCTTCTGCCATAGATAATTCCAACCTTTCAGTGTCTCTTCAAGTTGGCCTGTTAGGCTAAATGCATTCCTTTGTTTTGGCGACATCATCAATCACAGCCTGTAGATGGACAGATTCAACAGTAGGGTAAATAATATCTTAAGAGGCCCTCTCTTGGTTCTCAATCATGGAATTTAACAACAAGTAACTTTGTAAATTTCACTGATTCTTTAAAACAAAAGTACCAACATCCCCACACTATGCAGCTGAGAATCTCAGGCTCCCAACAGAAAGAGGTGGTGGTTCATTGTTAAATATACAGTGTGATACTTGAACCTTTCTGTTCTTTGGAGTAAATTGACAGTGAGACATACAAATGTCTAAAACAGGAGACGCTGGACTTTTATAGCCACGCATGCTTTATTCACATATACTTCTTCACAAACCAAGCTTTTATTTTTATTAAAAATTAAAACCCAGATTAGCAAATAATGACTCTCAATGTACAATAAATCTAGGCATTAAAATTCCTGGGGCAGTCAACCCACTGAAATAAACATGTGGAGATCTCTATCTCTATCTCTATCTCTATCTCTATCTCTATCTCTATCTCTATCTCTATCTCTCATCATCCAAATCTATATAATCATCTATATCTATATATAATCATCTATATCTACATCCATATCTATCTATATCTATATATTTAAATATAAAAAATGAGGTCTGGAAAAAGTCCAACCATTGTTAATATAACAAGAATGTTTTGCTCTGGCTGGTTTGGCTCAGTGGATTGAGCATGGACTTGTGAACCAAAGAGTTGCTGGTTTGATTCCCAGTCAGGGCACATGCCTGGGCTGTGGGCCAGATCCCCAGTAGGGGGCATGTGAGAGGCAACCACGCATTGATGTTTCTCTTCCTCTCTTTCTCTCTCCTTTCCCCTCTCTCTAAAATAATAACATCTTTTTTTAAAAAAGAGAATGTTTTGTACAACATCGATGTAACCTGGCAGCCAAGGAGAGTGGAGTGGAATGTATATGAGTGAACAATAACAACTTCACTGTACTAGTTAGTGGGGGCAGTAGATGCTGTTGAGTGAGAATGTGTACTGTGTGTCCATCACATTCAAAATGACTGAGTGAGTAGAGCAACAAACCTGCATCAGATTTTGTGTTAAGCTTGAATATTCCTCCATGGAAACTATTCAGATGATTCAGAAGGCCACAGGTATGGGCAACTAGTGATTGGTAGCTTCATCACGACAACATACCTGCTCATACATCATGTGTTGTGTAGAGATTTTGGTGAAACATCAGATCACCCAGGTGACTCAGCCCCTCTACAGCCCAGATTCAGCACCCTGTGACTTCTGGCTTTTCCCAAAACTACAATCATCTTTGAAAGGAAAGAGATTTCAGATCACTGATGAAAATCAAGAAAATACAATGGGGCAGCTGGTGGTGATTGAGAAGACTGTGTGAGGTCCCAAGGCATCTACTTTGAAGGGGACTGAGGTGTCATTGTCCTATGTACAATGTTTCTTTTATCTTCAATAAATGTCTCTACTTTTCATTACACATAGCTGGATAGTTTCTGGACAGATCTCGACGCATATTAATTTGGAAGAGTAATCGAGGCATCGTGTGAAACGGCCATGTTCAAGGTACCATTTGGGAACTATCTCTAGTGGCTTGAGAACATCAGGGGATGCCATGCTGGAGTTGATCAGTGAGCCCATTAGACTGACTGTCTAAAAAAATAGTGATGGGCGAAAAACATAGTATGGGGAATAAATGGTTTTGCCCTCTGTCATTAGCCTTAAAGGAATGTTAGCAATACTCTCTCAAACACCCATATCTTCCCTTCACTGAAGCACATGGCTTTATGTAATATCCTATTGATGAGGAATATAGTGTATAGCTCCTTGGACTCTTTGAGCTTGCTATACACCATGTAAAATTATACCTTCTTCAAAATGCAACATAAGGTTTTTGTTTGACTGTTCTGAGATTTGTAAACAAGCATGTGCTACCCCAAGGGCCCTTTAAGAAGAGACTATGTTCTCTATTTTTCAATGTTGCTAAGTTCCGACTAGGTTCTGGCCCTGGTATCAGAATGTTCAGATGATTGAATTGGTAAGTTTTTCTAAATTATTTGTACAGTCATATCATTTACTAGGAAATATCTGAGAGTTTTATAGCTGATGTCGCAGAGAAAACTTGAAGAAGATGTTCTCTATTAAAATGAAGTGAATTTAATAAGCCAATTTTATTAAGTTTTAAGTATGTAAGTCACGCACATTGCTCAAAATTCACAAGGTACAAAATGGCATGGAACAAAAAGTAAATTTTCATTTCTCTTTTGTCTCCCCAGCTATCCATTACCAGGGGTATCAAATTCATTTTCACCAGGGGCCACATCAGCCTTGCAGTTGCCTTCAAAGGGCCGAATGTAACTTTAGGACTGTGTAAATGTAACTACTCCTTAACTAGGGGCAAGGAGCTTGGAGCTGCTGCTGGGTGGAAACAAGGTGCTCGGTCACATAAAACAAGGTGGAGGGCAGGATTCAGCCCGTGGGCCTTGTGTTTGCCACCTGTACACTGTACAGAACATGGATATTTCCAGTTTCTTGATCATTCTGGATAAATTCTTACATAAGTGTTCTATATGTTTGTATGTGTGTGCATATATATGTACATATATATTCATATAAATGTTTGCACGATATAAACACTTTTCTGAAACATTTATCACAATGTTTTTTGGAGGCTTTACATATTTGTGTGTGTAGAAACATCTTTTTCTAAATGAGTATAGAATATTCCATTGTTCAGGCATATTGTGAGCTATTTTCAAAAATTACATTATCAGGTAAACCTTTTATTAATGGATAGTATGGGGGATTTGAAAAAAGGATAAGACAACATCTACTTCTAGAACACCAGATCATATCTATTCTCCCATGTTAAAGACAGAAGGACTTTATTCTGTGTACTTTGTTTTATGAATAGGACTGTTCTTTTCTCTTCACTTATCCAAATATTTTTCTAAATAGAGTCACATAGTTCAAATATAAACAAAATAAAAAGAAAAGTTTATCTCTGGGACAAATGAATATCCACATGCAAAAGAATAAATCTGGACCTCTACATCACATCATACACAAACACTGACCCAAAGTGGATCATAGATCTAAATATGAGGGGTAAAACTATAAAACTCTTACAGGAAAATATAGGAGTAAATTTTATGCTGCCAGGTTAACTAATGATTTCTTAGAGATGAAATCAAGTGCAAAAGTGATAACATAGAAGAAGATTAACAAATGAAACTTCCTCAAAATTGCAAACTTTGTGCTTCAAAGGAAATAATCAAAAAAGTGAAAAAACCTCCATACTTAAAGAAAATATTTGTAAATAATGTATCTGATAAAGGACTTCTATACACAATATATAAAGGACTCTTACAAGTTGAAGATAAAAAGAAAAATAACCCAAATTATATAATCGGAAAATAATTTAAATAGACATTTCTCTGAAGATGGTGTATGAAAGGTCAATAAACACATGAAGAGATGCTCAATATCATTAGCCGTTAGGAAAATGGCAAATCAGAACCACAATGAGATACCACTTCACATCCATGAGAAGAGTTGTAATAAAAATGAAGGACAATAACAAGTTTTGATGAGGATGTGGACATTTTGAACCCTTATCCAATGCATGTGGGAGTATAAATATGGAGAACAGTTATGGAATTCCTCAAAATGTTGAACATAGAGTTACAATATAACCCAGGTAGTCTATTTGATTTCTTCCTGTGTATTCTTAGAATATTTTTATATTAATTAGCTCCTATTTTTTTAGCCCTTCCTTAAAGGAATTCAGTAGATAGAATGACACAGTGTTAGTATTCAGAGTGTATATATTTCATATGTAGAAAGACAATCCATTAGAAAATATAAAATTAAGTTTACATTTACAGTATCAACACACATGATCAAAGCATAAGAATTAACACTAAAAGACATGTTCAAAACCCATGTTAAGCTTGCAGGAGATTCCTGCAGAAATAAAGAAATTCAGTAAAGCTGAAGAATACAAAATCAACCTACAGAAATCAGTCATGTTTCTATACAGTAACAATGAACTATTAGAGATAGAAAACAAGAAAACAATCCCATTTAGAATAGCAGTAAACAGAATAAAATACTTAGGGATAAATTTAACCAAGGAGTTGAACGATCTACGAACTTAAACCTATAAAACATTGATGAAAGAAACTGAGGACACAAATAAATGGAAAGATATCCTGGGTTCATGGGTTGGAAGAATTCATACTGTTAAATAGTCCAGCGAAGTTCAGCCCAGGGAATATAGTCGATAATGTAATAACTATGTAAGGTGCAAGGTGGGTACTTGAATCACCAGGGGGATGACATCATAAATTATATATGTATTTAGCCACTATGCTGTACACCTGAAACTAACATAAAATAATATTGGCTATAAACTGTAATTAATAAATAAAATTAAGTGTCAAGTGTTTGTACTCTGAACAAGTAAACACACTACTGGGAATCTGCTCTGAAATAAATTAAAACCTTTGCACAGAAACATGCTCACCAGTCACAGTTCATCTATAATAGTGTAACTGAAAGCAATCTAAATATTCAAAATTGGAGGAATAGTTACTAATTGATGGAACATGAATATGCATGGGATGCAGTTCTGTACAGGCACAAAATACGATGTTCTTGGGTAGTTTTGAACCACATGGGAAGTATGTTCTTTTATATTTTTCCATTATTGTTTGGTTTGGCACATATATATGTATATTTATAATATTAAAGGACAAACACAACATTCCAGTTATTTGCTATGACTGTAGTAGATATAACTCCTAAAGGAGTTGCCAAAAAGACCCATCATCTTCAGTGATCATCGCACGAAGCTGTTGTTCAGGTGGGACTGACTTAAGGGGAATTTTATTCAGCAGCTGTGCTTTCCTCAAGTAAAGCAACCATTGTTAAACTATTTATTTTTTATGTAGGCGTGAATTTTGTTTATGTGTGCCCCATTGTGTTTCAAATAAGTGTGCTTCCAAAACAGTACTTGCTTTACTAAGAATAAATAATAATGTCTGGTGACTTTTTTAACACTGCATACAAAAATATAAATAAGTAAGTAAACAAATAAATAAAATGCCCAGGTTACCCACAGCTATATAAAGATTCAATGCAATTCCTCTCAAGATTCAAAAAAAAAAAGAAAGAAAGAAAGAAAAAGAAAAAAAAAACAATCTTTGTATGGAACCACAAAAGACACTGAATAGCTGAATCAATTCTGAGAGAGGAAACAAAGGTAGAGGCAGCACACTTTCTGATTTTAAACTATATTATAAAGCTATAGTAATAAAAATAAACCCATGCACATATACATGGGGTTGAATACATGTATTCAATCGATATTTGAAATGGGAACCAAGGATATTCAATAGGAAAATGATAGTCTTTTAAATACATGGTGCTGGAAAAACTGTATAATCACATGCCAAAGAATGAAACTGGATCTCTATCTCACACCATTAACAAAAATTAACTTGAAATGAATCAAAAACTTAAAACTAAGGCCTGAAGCCACAAACTCTTAAAAGAAAACAGGGAAAAACCTCCTTGACATTTGCCTTGGCAATGATTTTTGGATATGACACCCAAAGCATAAGCAACAGAAATAAAAATAAACAAGTGAGACTAGCATTGCACTAAATGTTTCTGCATAGCAAATCAAATATCTGCAAAGTGAATGGGCAAAAAATGGAATGGGAAATATCTGTAAACCACATATCTAGGAAGGAGTTAATATCCAAAAGTATTTAAGAAATTGATTTAACCCAATAGCAAAAAAGAAAATAAATCTGATTTTAAAATGGGCAGAGGACTTGAACAGTCTTTTTCAAAAAGAGGTTATACAAAAGGTCAACGGGTCTGCAAAATGTGCTCAACATCATTAATCATTAGGCAAATGCAAATCAAAGCCACAATGAAGTACCCCCTCAGACCTTTCAGAATGGCTACTATCAAAAAAGACAAGATAAAAGTTGGCAAGGATGTAGAATAAAGGGGACCCTTGTGCACAGCTGGTAGGAATGTAAATTGTTACAGCCACTGTGGAAAACAAAAGGGAGCTTCCTCAAAAAAAATTAAAAACAAAACCATATGGTTCAGAAATTTTATTTTTGGGTATGTATCCCAAGGAAGTGAAATCACTACCTTGAAGAGATATCTATACCTCCATGTTCATTGCAACATTATTTACAATTGCAAAGGCAAGGAAATTACCTAAGTGTCTACCAACAGACAAATAATAGCTAAAGAAAATATGGTATGTATGTATAATTGAATATTATTCAGTCATAAAAAAGAGGAAGTTCTTCCATTTGTGAAAGCATGGATGGGCCTTGTGGATATTAAGCTAAGTGAAATAAATCAGACAGAGAATGACAAATACCATGTGATATCACTTATATGTGGAAAATAAAAAGCACTGGGGGCCAGGGCCAGGGGATAGGATTGCTAGAGGAATGGGTGAAGGTGCTCACAGGGCACAAACTTCCAGTCATAAGATGAATAAGTTCTAGTGACATTTTCATGCAGCATAGTTACTATAGGTAACAATCCTGTATTGTATATTTGAAAGTCGTCAGGAGAGTAGATCTTAAAGTTCTTAACATAAACACAAAAGTTGTAGCCATGTGAGGTGATGGATGAGTTAACTAACCTTATTGTGGTAATCATTTCACAATATATATGTGTATCAAGTCATCACACGCACATATGTACACACACAAATATACAAACCACTTTAAACTTACACATGTCAATTGTATTTCAATAAAGCTCCATTATATCTCAATTAATAAAAGAAGAAAGTATTTTGATTAGCATGCGACCTTGGTTGGCGTGATTCTCTCTGAGCACCTTGAAGATATCACATTGTTG